>SJYC01030810.1:0-24123 GCA_006408675.1 Madoqua kirkii
TGTCTTAAGATATCTATTTCACATTCAGCAAATTTTAATAAAGCTTTTTATTCTGAAATAATTTTAGATTATCATTAATAAATAATTAAATGTAAGTTTTTATTTCTCTAGAATAAATGCTCAAGCATACAATTCTGTGTTGTAGGATAAATTTGTGTTTATTTTTATAAAAAGACACCAGACTGTTTTCCTGAGTGGCTCCATTTTAATATATTCCCACCAGCAGTGTATGACTGATTCACATCTTCCGTTTCCTCATCAACATTTGGTGTAATCACTATTTTTTATTTCAGTTAGTTTGTTTTGCATTGTAGTTTTAATTTGCGTATTTCTAAATGTTAATGTTGTACATTTTTCATGCTATTTTTTGTCATCTTAATACTCCTCTTTAGTGAAATGTCAGTTCAAGTGTTTTGCCTGTTGTTTTTTTCTTTTTAATATTTATTTATTTATTTAGGGCTCTACCGATCTTAGCTATGGCACAAGAGATATTCGATCTCCATTGCAGCATGTAGTATCCTTGGTTGCTGCATGAAAATTCTTAGTTGCAGCATGTGGGATCTAGTTCCCTGGTGAGGGATTAAACCTGGGCCCCCTGCCTTGGGAGCATGAAGTCTTAGCCACTGGACCACCAGGGAAGTCCCATTGCCTGTTTTTTAACTGGATTCTTTTTTTGTTTTCAACTGTTAAGTTTAGGGAGTTGTTTTTCTTTTTAACATAACCTAAATAAAAGGCATTTGTCACATGTGTGGTTTGCAGATAGGTTTTCTCAGCCTGTAGCTTGTCCTTTTTATCTTAACAGAGACTTTTTCAGAGTAAATGTTTTTAATTTTTTTAATTTCTTAAAGGTTTTTAGTTGATAAGTCTAATTTATTAATTTTTGCTTTTATGAGTTTGGCTTTTCGTGTCACCTGAAAACTCTTTACCTAGTTCTAGTTTCTAGGGATTTCCTTTCTTACAAAATTTTTCTAAATGTTTTATGAATATTTAAGTCAGTGATCTGTTAGACCCAGAGAAGGCCTAATCAACGGGAGTCGTCGCTTCACAGACCACACCAGAAAAGGTGCTGCTTCAGGGATCAGGAGGCTATGAGTCACCAAAAGAAAAGAGGGCTATTTTTATTATTATTTTCATGAGGTATGGCCTGCCTCTAAGGCTTTAGAACAAAGAAGGCCTGCCTCTAAGGCTTTAGAACAAAGAAGGCCTGGAGAAAACCTAAAGTTTTTAACCTAATTTCTTCAGATCAACTTTGCATTAATTTTTGTATAAGGGGTTAAATTTGGGTCAAGATTCATATTTATTTATTTTTTTCCTTTGGATGTTCATTGCTTCTTGGTTAATGTAGCCAAATATTAACCTTTAGCATGAAGTACAGTGACTTATCACATGTTAGTTTTCTTTAATTGTTTTAAATATTTTGTCTTTTTTTTTCTTTTCTTATAAATTTTGGAATAAGTGTATCTATATCTACAAAAATTCTTGCTGAGATTTTGATACAATTTTATTTTATATACATATATATATATATATTCTGTAAAAATTGATACCTGATCTCCTTTATTTTTAGTCTTCAAATTCATAAGTCTGTTATCCTCTCCATTTATATGCTTCCTTTTATTTTTTATCAGCACTTCCTTATTTTCAGCATACATATCCTATCCATAGTTTTCTAGCTTTATACCTATGTACTTTTTTCTTTTGCTCCAAGTGTTATTTGGATGTAAAAAACAGCATGTGTCAGGGTGAAACATAAGTCATAACTACTAATCTATTTATCTAACTCTATAACTTGTCTGTTGATTTTATTCTAGTTTTTGTTATCTAAATGAAAAAGGAATAATCAATTTCTTAAAAGTGGTCAAAGGATAGGTCCACTTATAATGGATACAGAAATTTTTGCAAGAAAGTTGTTAAAATTTCAACAATTTGGGGGACTCTTTCTGCGTTGGATTTGTCCTTCGTTTCTGAGTCAGAAGATGGGAAAGGGCAGAAGGGATATTACAGCTTGGAAAGCAATTTCCAAAGGTGGCATTTTTTTCTTATGTAATGTGTTTTCCAAGAGTATAGGAGAACCCAGGATTTCCTCAGTGAATACAGCACAAAAAATTAGCCTAGGGACTTCTCTTGTGGTGCAGTGGATAAGGATCTGCCTGCCGATGCAGGGGACACAGTTTCAATCCCTGGTCCAGTAAGGTTCCACGTGCTGCAGAGCAGCTAAGCCCAGGTGCCACAACTATTGAGTCCATGCTCTAGAGCCCACGAGTCACAGCTACTGAGTCTGCATGCTGTAACTACTGGAGCCCATGCACCTAGAGCCTGTGCTCTGCAACAGACCTGCCACAAAAGCCAAAAGCCGGGGCACTAAAATGAAGAGTAGCCCCCACTCAATGCAACTGGAAGAAGCCCCCACCCAACAACAAAGATCCAGTGTAGCCAAACATAAATAAAATAAATAAAATTTTTTAAAGGGATTAAAAAAATTAGTCAATTGTATTTCCTCAATAAAGCTAAATAAATAAATAAACCTTTTCATGAAGACATAATGTGCTAGGATTATCCTGTGCCCAAGAAGGTGGGAGACGTTTGATAGGGGCTTCTCTGCTCAAGGTTATTCCCATCAGGTGTGCTTTCAACTCCCATCTCCTAGGAGATGGTGTAATGCTTTGGGGGAGCAAGTAGAACACTAGACAGGAAGGGCTGACTCAAATTGGTTGGCTGGGGGATTTCCCTGGTAGTCCAGTGGTTAAGACTCTGTACTCCCAAAGCGGTGGCCCACGTTCGATCCCTGGTCGGGGGACTAGATCCTACGTATCCCAATGAAGATGAAGATCCCATATGCCACAACTAAGATATATTACAGTCAAATAAATAAGTATTTATTTATACTGATTGAGGGCCTGTGCACAATTATGAAAGTGGTGGAGACCCTCCACTTCTAGCTGGTCTAGGAAACAGATGGCTAAACAGAGCTTCTCAACCTCAGCATTTTGGACAGGACACTTGGAGTCATCATGTGCATTACAGAATGGTTGGCTGTATCCCTGGTCTCTGTCCACTAGATGGCAGTAGCATCCCCCCACAACTAAATTTGTCACAGAGGCCAAAGGCCCCTCCCCTCTTGAGAACCCCTGGGTTAAAGCATTACTCTCTCCCCAGTGGCCCTAAGGGACCGCTGCCAACTTGGCCCAGAGTTCCTGCCCTCTTCCTCTTCCTGTCAGGCCAAGATTTCACTTTCGTTTCTCTGCCAGCTCCTCATAAGAAGCTGCTTCATGCAGACTGAGCCTTGTTTGGTGAGTGAATTCTGACCATGATTGCCCCTGCTTTTCTTCACTACTGAAACCAAGAGTCTTCTCTGGAAGCTGAAGGTGTGTGGGGAGGTTTGTGGAGGCACAGAGGGCAGAAGACTCTGGAAGGAAAGTACTAGGCTTAATTGGATGAGTTTAGATTGTGGCCCAGGCTTGCTCCGAAGGTCAAAAAAGCCAACTTGCAGGCTACCTGCTGACTGCAGACAGATGGCAGCTCTGAGTCTACAGCAGGAACGGCCTGGAAGGAAGTGAGTGTGGAAGAGCCAGAGGGCCTTGCTTGCTTCCTGGAGGAGCGCTTATTTCTCCAGGCTGAGTCCATCCACATCTCCTTCCTATACCATAGCTTTGATTGTCCACCTTCCTGAGAGGAAATAGAATCCTCTCTCTCTGTTGTCTCTCTGTGTGTTTATCTTTCTCTCTATCTCTCTGTGTCTCTCTCTCATAAGAGATGAACAGAAAATCTGCTCACCTCCACCTCCTCAGAAGAAAACCTGGTGAAAGAGGTCCCTCTTTTCCCACTGTGTGAAGGCCCAGCTTCTTGTATGGAGCATCAGACGGAATGGAGCCTTGGGAACATGGCCAGGGGCAGTGTGGAAGCTGATCCTTTCGCCCTCCTCCTGGCACCCCTGAGGGGCTGTCTGTGGCCCTCCTGCATCCCCTCAGCTTCTGTCCTGCCTGAGGATGGCAGGTGGGATGTTATGACAATTGCCCACCTCCGTGGCTTCCGCTTATCATGTGTCCCACTGAGGTCCAGTCTCAGGAATCTGCTTGCCTGTCCCTGGATAGACCTGCTACTCTCTCTTCAGTAGTCTCTCCTGCTTTGGAGCTTTTCTCCCTTCTTCTTCCACTTAGGCACACCTTTGCAGTGATTGCTCCCTCAATTACTTATTATTTACAATAGACCACTAATTAATAAGGAGCAGATTATTGCTCAGAAGGAGCCCAAAGACTCAGTGGTCTTACCAAGAAGTTTGCTCTTATCGATTGACACTAAGCATGTCCCATCTTAAGCTCACATTTCACAGTGATTGATATCTCTTTTTATTGTTATTATCCTATTTTTTGTATTTTAAAATTTATTTTATTGAAGTGTAGTGGATTTACAATGTTGTGTTAATTTCTGCTAGGCAGAAAAGTGATCCAGTTATACATATATACATATATATTTTTTTAATATGCTTTTCCATTAGGTTTATCATAGGATATTGAGTATAGTTCCCTGTGCCATAGAGTGGGACCTTAATGTCCATTGATAGAAGAATGGATAAAGAAGCTGTGCTACATATACACAAAGACTGATATCTTACTTACATTCTGATACATGGCCTCTCTGTTCTGTGTGCCCACTTTTCAGAAGTCATTGTTATTGCCTTTCTGTGAGTCTATGCCTTACTCTTGAATAGGATCCACTTCTCCCCAGATAACAAGTGTCTTCTCAGCATCAAAAACAAGGTACAATAAATAGAGGAAAATAGATTTATTCATTTATTTTTAAGATATAGTTCATAGGAACTAAAGCAGGCTGCTGGCTTTTAAAAGTACAATGAATATCCATTGAACATACAATAAATGTTAAATACATATATAGTTGCTTACATTATAGCTGGGAAGAGATTGTAAACAAACAAAACTAATGTAGTATATAAGAAGATGATTAATATTATGGAGGAACATTTTTTAAATGTTGACTCAGGCTGAGGGATCTGCAAAGACCCAGTAAAGGTCTTGCAATTTTAAGTAGTGTTCTTGAAGCCTCATTGATTTATTTTTTACAAATTTTGGTCACACCCTGCGGCAAGTAGGACCTAGGTTCCCCAGCCAGGGATCAAACTTTTATCTCTTGCATTGGAAGGTAGAATCGACCACTGGACCAATAGGGAAGTCCCAAAGGCCTCATTGTGAAAAGAAAATTGAGCACAGTCTTATGAATGTGAGAGACTTAAAGGCCTTCTTTTCTCATTGGCAGTTCCTGACTCAGGAAACCCAGAGAAGTGTCTGGGATGTTGTCTAGAAGCTCCTAGGGCCATCCTTCCCTGCACTCCACTTTCTAGAGACACTTTCATTTTACTGTCTAATCTGCAGAGAAGCATCGAGTTTACAATATCATGAATCTAGATATTAGGAGAAGACTCAAGTGTAAGATGCATTCATTTGACACCATGGCAACTATCTGACCTGGAAGTTCTATCAGGTACATACTTCTTGTATTCCCTTCTCCATGTCCCTGAAAGATGGCTGCCTGGCTTTTGGGGTCATTCTTGGGTCTTGATTGGGTCATTGCCCATGTTTGGGGGTTCTGGCTCCTCTGCACCTTTCTCCTTTTGCAGCCATTTATGGTGGCATCCACTTTGACATCGGTTCCTTGCAGCCAAACTCTAAACAGGAGGTCCAAAACCCCACAGTATAATGCATGTTCTACTCTTCCCTCCTCTGTAGACTCTTAGTGTTTCTCAGTATTGAGTGGATTCTCAATAGAATGAAAATATACATGCCAGTGTTGGCTCAGTTGTAAGCTAGCTTCAGTTGTAAGCTAGGATGGACAATATCATATTATGTAAACCCCTGGTCTTATCAGTCATCAGAGCCTAATCTGACACATAGTCACTGCAGTAAAGAGTTAACAACATATGGCCTTTAGACAATTTTCAGTATCTTTACCATTGGCTAGATTATACCCACCAGCTTTACTTCTCACCAGGTTCACTTCATGGATGATTGGTGAAGTGGACAGATTTCTAGACCTAAATTTATCTCCATGAAGCTTTCATCATGCCCCTCTCCCCAACTCTTTAGAGCAAGGGTAAGTTTATAGTTTATGAATCCCTCAGATCTTTGTTGCAATATCAAACCTTTGCAACTGTATTCATTTCCTAGGACTGTCACAAAGAAAAATGTATCACAAATTGGGTTGTTCAAGGAACAGAAATTTGTTTACTCACAGTTCAGGAGGCTAGAAGTCCAAAATCAAAGTGGTGGTAGACTTGTTTCTTTACTGTAGGCTCCAAGGAGGAACCTATTCCGTGTTCATCCCCTAGTTTCTGGAGGCTTTCAGCAATCCTAGTCAGTTCTTGCCTCGTGGCTGCCCTACTCCTGTCTCTGCCACCATCGCCACATGGCCTTCCTTCCAGTGTGTGTGCACCCTCTCATCTTCTTAAAGGATATTGGTCATTGTGTTTATAGACCACTTTGTATCAGTATAATCTCATCTCAACTTGATTACATCTGCAAAGACCTTGTTTTCAAATAAGTTCACATTCAAGCAAGTGAATGTATCTGCATAGGAGACAAAAAAAATCCATCACAGCAAGTTCCAAGGTATTAATATCTACTGAGATATTCCTTTATTTTCGTAATTTTTTGCTTCATAGTCCCTTGTGCTAAGGAGTCCAGGTTCTGAGAGTCAGCATCGCCATGCAACCACTCTGCGACAGGACCTCTGAGTGACCACTGGCACCAGGTTCAGGTTTGGTTTGCCATTCCCACTCATGTATCTTAGCAGGGCAGAAACCACCAGGTTCACTTAGCCTAGCAGGGGCTTAGAGGAGAGGAGACCCAGAAGTCAGTATGGCTGCCTCTGGTGGGCTCTTGGTGAGGGTGGTATAGTAGGTACATCATCTCTTTCTTCAGGTCATTTGCAAGAGAACAATATCAGGTGGATATGTATGAAGCTAATGTAGTTTAAGTAAGTTTTGTGCCAACAGGCTGATTACCCTGTAAGAACCAGAAGCATACTTCCAGGACCCTATAGGTGACCCTATAAGAGTCACAACTTCTTTGAGGAAGCTGAGGTCTCTGTTTACCAAAAATAACAAAAATAAAGAACTAGGAGAAGTCTTCCTAGACATGCCAATGTCTCCCTTTTACAGGAAGAAAAAACTTAAGCCTGATGATGATCCTTCATTCCCATATACACAATCTCTAACTCCCGAGCTAGTCACTTTGTCTCATCTCTCACTCTCTTCTGCTTCTCTCCATTGTTTCCATCAACTTGTCCTACAAACTCCCATCACTGAACCTCTGCTCTTTGGAAGGAGACTTCACATCATGTAGGAAGTGTAAAATTTCTGGTCCCTTCTGGGTTCTTGCAATTCCAAAAGCCTAGCGGCTCTCTGCATACCAGTCAGGCTGACATTTTAAAGCAGGTCGAAGATGCCGTGCCTTTCACTTAACAGGACATTCCCATATGTGACTCCTTCTCTCTAAAATATTTTTTTCCTCTCATTTCATGTTTCTTGCTCATCATTCAGCTTTCCATTCAAATCTCACTTACTCAGCAGCAATATCTTTGATATTCTCCTATTTGGAAAATTATTTGATTTCTCAAAAATATGTACCTCTAGGTGATAGTGTTTATCACACCCACCAGGCCTCTGAAAGAGGACCCTGAAGACACTGTGAGTGAAGTCGTTCAGTCGTGTCTGACTCTTTGCCACCCCATGGACTATAGCCCACCAGTCTCCTCTGCCCATGGAATTTTCCAGGCAAGAATACTGGGGTGGGTTGCCATTTCCTTCTCCAGGAGATCTTTCTGACCCAGGGATTGAACCTGAGTCTCCAGTATTGTAGGCAGACGCTTTACCATCTGAGCCACCAGGGAAGTCACCCCAATTCAACTTATAGATTTGAATGATCTTTGTAAGTCACTTGATTCAGTTTATGCATCTGAATAAAGGGATTACTCATTTCGCAAGGATTTTTGTATGCAGAATAAATAGGTTTAAGTGACTTATAAATTCTAACTGGCTAGACAATTGTTACAAATAGCTGTGAAAAGAAGAGAAGCAAAAGGCAATGGAGCAAAGGAAAGATATACCCATTTGAATGCAGAGTTTCAAAAAATAGCAAGGAGAGATAAGAAAGCCTTCCTCAGAGATCAGTGCAAAGAAAGAGAGGAAAACAATAGAATGGGAAAGACTAGAGATCTCTTCAAGAAAATTAGAGATACCAAGGGAACATTTCTTGCAAAGATGGGCTCAATAAAGGAAAGAAATGGTATGGGCCTAACAGAAGCAGAAGATATTACGAAGAGGTGGTAAGAATACACAGAAGACCTGTACAAAAAAGATCTTCATGACCCAGATAATCACGATTGTGTGATCACTCGCCTGGAGCCTGACATCCTAGAATGTGAAGTCAAATGGGCCTAGGAAGCATCACCATGAACAAAGCTAGTGGAGGTGATGGAACTCCAATTGCTGTATTTCAAATCCTAAAAGATGATGCTGTGAAAATGCTGCATTCAATATGCCACCAAATTTGGAACACTCAGCAGTGGCCACAGGACTGAAAAAGGTCAATAATTTTCATTCCAATTCCAAAGAAAGGAAATAGCAAAGAATGTTCAATTTCAGTTCAGTTCAGTCGCTCAGTCATGTCTCACTCTTTGTGACCCCATGAATCATAGCACGCCAGGCCTCCCTGTCCATCACCATCTCCTGGCGTTCACTTAAACTCACATCCATTGAGTCAGTGATGCCATCCAGCCATCTCATTCTCTGTCATCCCTTTTTCCTCCTGCCCCCAATCCCTCCCAGCATCAGAGTCTTTTCCAATGGGTCAACTCTTCGCATCAGGTAGTCAAAGTACTGGAGTTTCACCTTTAGCATCATTCCTTTCAAAGAAATCCCAGGGCTGATCTCCTTTAGAATGGACTGGCTGGATCTCCTTGCAGTCCAAGGGACTCTCAAGAGTCTTCTCCAACACCACAGTTCAAAAGCATCAATTCTTCGGCACTTAGCTATCTTCAAAGTCCAACTCTCATATCCATACATGATCACTGGAAAAACCATAGCCTTGACTAGACGGACCTTTGTTGGCCAAGTAATGTCTCTACTTTTGAATATGCTATCTAGGTTGGTCATAACTTTTCTTCCAAGGAGTAAGCATCTTTTAATTTCATGGCTGCAGTCACCATCTGCCATGATTTTGGAGCGCCCCCCCCCCAAATAAAGTCTGACACTGTTTCCATTTTTTCCCCATCTATTTCCCATGAAGTTATGGGAGCAGATGCCAAGGTAAGAGAAACCCAAGTAAGTTGGTAGGTGTTGTAAGAAGGCATCAGAGGGCAGGCACACTGAAACCATAATCACAGAAAACTAGTCAATCTAATCACACTAGGACCACAGCCTTGTCTAACTCAATGAAACTAAGCCATGCCCTGTGGGGCCACCCAAGAATGCTCAGACAATTGAGCTCATCTCACATACTAGTAAAATAATGCTCAAAATTCTCCAAGCTAGGCTTCAACAGTATGTAAACCGTGAACTTCCAGATGTTCAAGTTGTATTTAGAAAAGGCAGAGGAACCAGACACTCCTTGAAAAAGATCCTGATGCTGGGAAAGATTGAAGATGGAAGGAGAAGGGGATGACAGAGGATGACGGTTGGATGGCATCACCAACTCAATGGGCCTGAGTTTGAGTAGACTCCTACAGTTGGTGATGGACAGGGAGGCCTGCTGTGCTGCAGTCCCTCGAGTCACAAACAGATCCAACTGAGCAACTGAGCTGAACTGAGACAATTGTTAGTCATAAAATTACTTTCCTCTTATAATGTTTACTCTGTGGGTTTGTGGGTGTCTCTGGGGAGTGAGTATAAGTATGTGGAAGGACTCCTTATGGAAAGGTATATTGGGAGAGACAGATGAAAAAATTGATTGATTGATCTATAGATAGATCTTCAGTGGAAACCTACCTGTGCTCCTAAAGCTCATCTATAGGAGAACGGCTAATTAATGGAAAGAAAACAAGAAATGCTGTTTAAAAACAAACAAACAAAAAAACAACCTTATTTCCTCTGGGGAAGTGAGAAGATCCTTTATGTATTCATCAAACATTATGCTCCTTGTGCTAGGCATTAGGGATACAGCAGTGTATAAAAACAAATGCCTAATCTACACAGGAGCCTGGTGGGCTGCAGTCCATGGGGTTATGAGGAGTCAGACACAACTGAGAGACTTCACTTTCAATTTTCACATTCATGCATTGGAGAAGGCAATGGCAACCCACTCCAGTATTCTTGTCTGGAGAATCCCAGGGACGAGGGAGCCTGGTGGGCTGCCAACTATGGGGTCACACAGAGTCAGACACAACTGAAGCAACTTAGCAACAGTCTACACAGATTGCATTTTTGGAGTAGGATACTTCAAGAAAGGTATCATATATTATACAGTGGTAATAAGGAAAAGATGGTAAGTGCACACAAAGTGATGTATCAGTGCTTGTGCTATAGATGAGTTAATCACATAAGGCCCTTCAAAGGAGAGGCCATGTAAGGAGGGAGTCATAGGAAGCATAACAGCAAGTCATGCAAATATCAAGGGAAAGATCATTGTAGGGTGAAAGAAAAGCAAACTGCAAAAGCCCTGAGGCATTAATGGCTTTCCCAGGCCATTAAATTCCATTTGTTCTTTCTTGTTTTTCAGTATTTCAGTCTTAATCAGTCTTTAATGTCTGCATGATTGAAATCTTTTTTATCTATGCCAGTCTTACATATCCCTTTTCAATCTGCCCATCCATCCCAGAATCCTTAAGCAAGAAGGGATACAGACAGGAGGAAGCCAGGGAGCAGCTGCTATGGCTTTAGATTCTCCGGTGAACCTACAGAAAGAGGTATCCTGTCCCATCTGCCTGGAGCTTTTAACAGAACCCCTAAGTCTAGGCTGTGGCCACAGCTTCTGCAAGACTTGCATCACTGACAACAAGAAGACAGACATCAGCCTAGGAGGAGACAGCAGCTGTCCTGTGTGTGGTACCCGGTACTCACTTGGAAACCTGTGGCCTAATCTGCATCTGGCCAACATAGTGGAGAGACTCAGAATGGTCAAGCTGAGCCCAGAGGAGGGGCAGAAGACAGGTCTCTGTGTGCACCATGAAGAGAAACTCCTACTGTTCTGCAAGGAAGATAGAAAAGTCATTTGTCGTCTGTGTGAACGATCTCAGGAGCACCATGGTCATCACACATTCCTCATGGAAGAGGCAGTCCAAGAAAGTCAGGTAGGGCCCAGGATGGAAATTAGTACTTGGTAGAAAATCTCATCTTTTCATTGCTCTGTTTGGCACCGTAGTAGTGAGCTCTGTAATCTCCGATGTATGTCTATTACAGTATGCTCAACTTCCAATGTCTGAAGGACATTTCTGTGTTTTTCTTTAGTTACATAAAGGAGGAGCCAGAAGTATAGACTCTTGGCTGAAAGTGAGAGGTTTTCTTCTTTTGTCTCTTTTGTTGTGTTGATTGGCAGTTCCTTCACCAGATTAGCTCTAGTTGCTGAGATTAGCTCTCAGCAGAATGGGTGCTGTTGAAGATTGTGGATTGGACATAGAAAGAGTTTCTATAAGAAAAAAGGACATTCCTTGCCAAAGCAGAATTGATAATTACTCTAAAAAAAAGAGAGATTTGGCAAGGATAGTGACTTTCACCATTTAGGAATAAACAATGCATTTACCTTCTCAGATTTTCTTCTATCCCATGTCATCAATTTTAATGATCAGATTCAAACTGATTTCCATAAACTGGTCTCTTCTGAGATCAGCATGATTTCTTCCCCATTTATTCTCCGTCCAGGTGCTGAAAAACTCAAAGTTTGATGCTGATGTGGTTCCTCCGTTATAGGAGATGCTCCAGGCAGCTCTGATAAGGCTGAGGAAGGAGCAGCAGAAGGCTGAGAAGTTGGAAGCTGATATCAGAGAAGAGAGAACTTCCTGGAAGGTGGGAAGAGACTCTTCCTAATGGATTTCTGAGTTAGGAGTCGGCACAACAATCTGTCCTCTGTCCTAATCATGAGGAAGCCCCTTCCTCTTGTCGCCTGGCATTAAATGAGTCCAAGTGCCATTTTATTTGTTCTCTCCTTGGTCCTTTCCCTGTGAGAAGTAGGGGTTAGAGAGTGGATATGTTTCAAACACAGACAGAGTTTTGGAATTCAGCATGAAGACTGACCTTATGTTGAGTCTGTGTTGTGCTCAGTTGCCTCGGTCATGTCTGAGTCTTTGAGACCTTATGGACTGTAGCCTGCCAGGCTCCTCTGTCCATGAGATTCTCCAGGCAAGAATACTGGAATGAGTTGCCATTCCCTTCAAAGGGGATTTTCCTATCTCAGGGACTAAACCCAAGTCTCCTGAGTCTCCTGCATTGCACACATGTTCTTTGCCACTGAGCCACCAGGGAAGCCCTCGATGGTGAAGAAGCCTGGAGAATTCTGTCTTCCACTCCTCTTGCAAGTATCCGACACCTTCAGTGGAAGACAATGGCAAAAAGACTGAGGTTTTTCTAAAGGTTCATACTTAGGGACTGTAGTAAAGCAGGGAGGCATGAGTGTCTAGGACAGCTATCCAGAACTTAGACCTCAACATTGCACAATGTTCTTTGCCACTGAGCCACCAGGGAAGCCCTCGATGGTGAAGAAGCCTGGAGAATTCTGTCTTCCACTCCTCTTGCAAGTATCCGACACCTTCAGTGGAAGACAATGGCAAAAAGACTGAGGTTTTTCTAAAGGTTCATACTTAGGGACTGTAGTAAAGCAGGGAGGCATGAGTGTCTAGGACAGCTATCCAGAACTTAGACCTCACTCAGATTTTACATTTTGGCCCAGGGTTGACAGATAAGATTGTCTGAGACCTTTTTGATTTGTACTGAGGGAAAATAATAGAAAAAAAAAAAATCTGTGCTTTCCCCCAAATTGCTTGCCTACTTTAACTCCCTTCCTGGTAAGAAGCCCCTGAAAAATATTTTCCTGGCAGTTAATCCCTTACACAAGTAGGCTTCCCAGCTGACAGTTCATTCCCTCTCCCCCTTATCTAACCTTACAGTATCAGATTCAGACTGAGAGACAAAGGATACAAACAGAGTTTAATCAACTTAGAAGCATCCTAGACAGTGAGGAGCGAAGAGAACTGCAGAGATTAGAGGAAGAGGAGAAGAAGACCCTGGAGAGCTTGGCTGTGGCTGAGGCTGAGCTGGTGCAGCAGGGCGAGCTGCTGAAGGAGCTCATCTCAGATCTGGAGCGCCGCTGTGAGTGGCCAGCTGTGGAGCTGCTGCAGGTGAGGAGGGCCGTCCAACCTGCGGTTCTGAACCCATGTCAGTTACCTTCTCATCTGTGTCCTTGGGTTCTAATCCTGTTGTTGTCACTAAGAGGATCCTTTGAAATATTTATCAAGCTTATTTTCACTCATATTGATGGCTTTTCTAATATTGAAGCAACCTGGCATTTCTGGGATGAATTCAAGTTGACTGAGATGTATAATGGGGCTTCCCAGGTGGCACTAGTGGTAAAGAACCTGCCTGCCGATGCAAGAGACATAATAGGTCTGGGTTTGATCTCGGGAATGGCAACCTACTCCAATATTCTTGCCTGGAGAATCCCATGGACAGAGGAGCCTGGGAGGCTACAGTCGATAGAGTCGAAAAGAGTCAGACACGACTGAATTGACTTAGCATGCATGGACGCATGATGTATAACCTTTTATATTTTTCTGGATTAAATTTTCTAGTGTTTCATTGAAAAAGTTTCATGCTATATTCATAAGGGATATTAGCCTGTAGTTTACTTTTCTTGTAATATCTTTGTCTCATTTTAGTATCAGAATAGTATTGGCCTCATGGAATGAGTTGGGAAGTGTTTCCTCCTCTTCTGTTTTTGGAAGAATTTGTGAAGTATTTGCATTATTTTGTCTTTAAAACTATCAGAATTCACCAGTGAAGCCATCTAGAACTGGACTTTTCTTTGGAGGAGGGTTTTGATTTTCAGTCCAATCTCTACATGTTTTAGGTCTATTCAGTTTTTCTATTTCTCTGTGAATCAGTGTGGATAGTTTCTGTGTTTGAAGGAATTTGTCCATTGAATTTACATTGTCTAATTTGTTGGTATACAATTTTTCATAGCCTTTATAGTCTTTTAATTTCTGTTAATTCAATAGTACTGTCTCTTCTTCAATTCTTCTTTTAGTAATTTGCCTCCTATGTATTTTTTTCTTGAAATATTTAGCTAAAGGGTTATCTATTTTATATTTTTTATTAATATTTTTAAAATATTTTATATTTTTTATCTATTTTGATTTTTTCAAATAATTTCACATAACTTTGACTGCTGTTTTTCTCTATAGTTTTCCTATTCTTTGTTTCCTTAATCTTGCTGTTTTATTTATTCTCCTTGACTTGTGTTTTCTCTCTTCCTCCTAGGACATGAGTGGAATCATGAAATGGTGCGTATGGGTGATCAGGAGTCATGCTCATGTGGTATGAAGAAAAGTTTGTAGCCATGAGAGTTATCTGATCAATCAGAATGAAAAATCTCTCCAAATAATGAAATTATGATGTAATATTATTTTAAATTATGGTCACAGATGAGGATTTTAGTTTCTATATGTTTTGAGAATGAGCTGGATTCTATGTTAATGAATTCAGTAGTTGGAATTCACAGTTAGGGTCTATAAGGGTAAAGAGGATAAAGGATTTTACTGTTAGACTCTTGTGACTTCATTCATTTAATTCACCCTCTGTCCTTCTTTGGTTTCTTTATGTCACTGGTGCTTGTGTTAGCACATGGGCCTTGTCAAGCCCTAAAATAGTTATGCAGGTCAAAGAGGGAAAAATAAAAAGTTTTGTTTTGTTTTAAATTTTGCCTACATAGAAGTAGAGTGGGACTACATTATTCCATAAGGTTCTCTTTAGATTTCTGAAAGCAGACCTTAGCCTTGAGATTATTGGTTTTGACTCTGGTGGCAATAATTGATCTTTTCCAAGTCACACATTTTAGAAACTTATATGGGAAAGTGTAGTCTTTGTGTCTAAAGTTTGCTGATCCATCTAGCAGCACCAAATTCTTTACAAACGCATGAAGTTCTAACCATTTTCAGTTCAGTAGTCATAACTTCTCCTTTGCCAGAAGTTTTTTACTTTTTCCCAGAACTCCTAAAAATCTCCAATATTGTTTGTGGGCCACACCCCTGGAAGTAAAGCTTTGAACCAGGGTACAGGCTTATCGGCTCTCCAAAAATAGACCCATACCACAGTCAAGATCTGTAGCCTCCCTATTGATCTGCCTGGGAACGTCCATCTGGGAGACCCATTGTGTATGATGACTTTTCCATATTAGTACCATTTTAGAGGTAGCAAAGTGTTTCCCTGGTGATTCAGACAGTAAAAGAATCCACCTGCAATGCAGAAGACCTGGGTTGGGAAGACTCTGGAGAAAAGCATGGAGGAATACTCACTCCAGTATTCTTGCTTGGAGAATCCCCATGGACAGAAGAGCCTGATGGGCTGCAGTCCATGGGGTCTCAAAGATTCAGACATGACTGAGCAACTAAGCACAGCGCAGCTGAACACAGAGGTAGCAAAAGCCTTTCCTATACAGTATTTCACCTAGTTTCATATTCATCCATGAAGTATCAAAAGAAGGGTTAATATATTCCATTTCTAGAAGGAGACAGCTTTTTGTTTTATTTTTTTAAGTGAAGGTCTTCTTCTGAAGTGGGCAGATAGACACAAGCACATTTCTTTTGTCTGCGGTGTCAGAGCCATCACTTCTCCCCTCCTCCGGTTTCTCAGGGAGGAGGGTTTTAAGTGCATCAGTGCATGGAAGGAGAGGAAGGCAGTGGTATTAAAAGGATGGAATGTAAGAGATGTAGGGTCAACATTTTTGTCATCTCTAGGAGTGACATCTGGACACTGAAGAAGCCAAAAACGGTTTCTAAGAAACTGAAGAATGTATTCCGTGTTCCAGATCTACGTGGAATGCTGCATACGTTTAAAGGTGTGTAAGAAGCCAGGGAAGGAGTGTGGATATAGGATTCTTGTGGTGCCAGGGACTAAATTTGGGCACAAGTCGGGGTAGAAAGAAGGAGGGTGTTCAGAGAAGGGGTATTGCTGAAGAGGATGTGATTATATAAAAGGGGGAATGGCTAGGTTTCTGGTTCATCCTCTCATTCACCACTTCATAGTCTCACAGTGGTCCTACCCCCTACCCCCACCCCAGAAAAGAAGTAGGTGTCAGTGCTTAGTCACTTGCATCAATCAGCATCACTGAATCTTTTATCATTTCAGAGCTTACACGTGTCCGGTGCCACTGGGGTAAGATTTATTGGGTCTTCAAATTACTATGTTCTGACTCCATTTCAGAAGTTTGCAGTTTCAATTAGATTTGATCATAGCCCCATATGTTCACCTCCTGATACATACATATAATATGTCACTCTCATGTTTGAACCCTTTTCCCCAGTCCATCAACACAAGTTCTTCACAGTTGATTCCCAAGTTCCCTCTTCACGATGTCACTGGATAAGCTTACCCTATATTTGTTATATGTTTTAATTTTTTTTATTTCCTCTGCAGTGGACATCACATTGAATCCATTCAACCTAAATTTGAATCTTGTCCTTTCAGAAGATCAGAGACAAGTGTATCTGTGCCAATATGGCCTGTTAAGTATTATAATTATGGTATCTTGGGCTCCCAATATTTCTCCTCAGGGAAACACTACTGGGAAATAGATGTATCCGAGAAAACTGCCTGGATCCTAGGGGTATACTGTAATATAAAGTTTGCTGTTCAACAAAGCACAAGTTATGAAAATGCTTACTCCATATACAGACCTCAATTTGGCTACTGGGTTATAGGGTTAAAGGATAAATTTAGGTATGAAGCCTTTGAGGACTCTTCCACAGCTCATCCTGAATCAAGAGTTTTGACTCTTTCCATGACTATTCCTCCTCGTCATGTTGGTGTTTTTCTAGACTATGAAGCAGGCACTGTCTCATTTTTCAATGTCACAAACCATGGGTCACTCATCTATAGGTTCTCTAAGTGCAACTTTTCTCAGAATGCCTATCCATATTTCAATCCTTGGGATTGTCCAGCTCCCATGACATTGTGCCCTCCAAGTTCCTGAAACTTCTGTTCCCTCTACCACTTCTTATAGTGACCCTTGCCTTGGATTTCATCTTCTATACCTGAGCCCATCTGTGCCATTTACACCATCTCTTCCTTCCGGTCTCCCATCTCTACTTTAGAACTCGTGCTCATCTTTAGGATGCAGAATACATCTGCTTTGAGTTAGCAGACATGCTTATTTACCTGTTGACTCTCTTTTGTATTCTCAAAGAGAGACCTCTAATCCCTTCTAAAGACAACACAGTAATGGTATAGTGTCTTTGCCCACATAATCCTCCATATATTTCTTTTTTGATCATCAACCTAAAGAAACATGACAAAGCCTGTCTGCCACCATCTATGATATCCAGGACAATCTACAATCACTCTCCACCTACTACCATCAGCTACGTATCTGAGTGAATGTTGCCCAGGACACACTCAGTTTATCAAAGGGTCATGGAAAGGAAAACACAAGCAATATCTGTACACAGAATAACAATTTTATGTTCAGAGTGTTGGAGTTCTAATCCTGTCTTGACTTTTACAAAGTTGTAATGATGAACAAATTCTGACCTTCTTTTTCCTTAAATGCAAACTAGGGTTTAAAACTGTGCCTAACTCTTAAGATCATTGTGTAAAACTAAATGTCAATGTAAAACAACTATTTAAGTGTCCTGCACAATTTAATAAAGATTTGCCCTATGATTACTGAAAAGTATAAGCTGTGTCAATGTCCTGTGTACATATTTGTGCCCTTTAGATGAACAATAATGGACCTATCGAGGCTCATTTTTCAAGTTGCCAGACTTGGCTGGCAAGACCACTCCAGTTCCCATCTTGTTTTACAGAACGTTTTTATACTGAGGCTGTTCTATGTGGGACCATTTTTAAGGTCCTTTACTGGAAATGGATCAGAAAAGTATAAAAGTATGAGTTTCTGAAACCTGTCTAGCAGAGGAAACCATGTCTAGGGACAGCTGTTCTTATTAAGGATAGCCTTTTGGTTTTCAGTTCTTTCTTTTATTGTAAAACACTTGACTGTATCATAGAATAGGGCGTCCCAGTAGGCAGAGTGGTAACGAATCCACCTTTTTGATCCACCTGAAAATAGAATGCTGGTTCAATTCCAGGGTGGGGAAGATTCCCTGGAGGAGGAAATGGCAACTCAATCCAGTATTCTTGCTTGAAAATTTACATGAACAGAGGAGCCTGGTAGGCTACAGTCCCTGGGGTCAAAAAGAGTTCGACAGGAATGAGCACACACACACACATTCTCCAGTATATGCCATACCATGCACTTTTCTTTTCTGTTCTTCTTCTTTGTAGCTAGTTTCAAATTTATGATAAGAAATTGACCTAGGATGGCAAAGGAGCAAGCTTTTCATTGAGAAGTATACGTTATAAATTAGAGTAGACTACGATACAGAGTCTACTCCAAATTACAGAAAAGTAGTAACTTGTCCCAGTAGAATGATAAAGCATGTAATCTGGAAATGGTCTATATATACACACTCATACACACATGCACACATGTACACATACATATAATTATGTGTATTAATATACATATGTCATAGACTATCTTTATACCAATAAATCTTCAAAAATACCACATAAAGAACAAATTTCTATCAGGTCATTAAAGGAATACATAACCTTATGAGATCCACTCAACATTTCATGGCTGACAGTGCAGAAGATAGGATGATTAGGCTTAGGACTGTGTTTCTCCAGCACAAGTGCTCTATCAATAGAATACTCCCCAAGAAAAGGTAGGAGCCAGATTCCCTAGGATGTGGCGTAGAAGGGAGAGCCATTAATGAAGCAAGAGCAGGTCACAGTAATGGCTAAAATTAAGTTGAGCTATTTCATAGCAGGGTGCTCTTACAGGTCACATGTTATAGTGGGAGAAAACTGTGGACAGTTAAGAGCTTCAGCTTTGAAATAACATAGAATTTTGTTATCATACTTATTGCTGCTGCTAAGTCACTTCAGTCGTGTCCAACTCTGTGCAACCCCATAGATGGCAGCCCACCAGGCTCTCCCATCCCTGGGATTCTGCAGGCAAGAACACTGGAGTGGGTTGCCATTTCCTTCTCCAATACATGAAAGTGAAAAGTGAAAGTGAAGTTGCTCAGTCACGTCCGACTCTTGGCGACCCCGTGGACTGCAGCCTACTAGGCTCCTCTGTCCATGGGATTTTCCAGGCAAGAGTACTTGAGTGGGGTGCCATTGCCTTCTCCAATCATACTTATTAGTCCTTATTAAAATTAACTTGATTCAGTTTTTTGTAAGAAATAAAAGTACTAAGACTTACTTTATAAGCCTATTGTGGGAATTAAATAGAATATTTGTAGTAACTTTATCTCTTAGCATATAAGCACTAATTCAGACTGTTATCAGTTAATTTTCTTTGTGACTAGAAATGCGTGTTAAGAATGAATAGGAATCTTTTTTTTTTTTTTCATTTTAAACAAGTTTATTTAAACAACAAGATGCTTGACTTGAAGGGAAAACTGTCTAGGATTTATGTCTTTTAGAGTAATTTATCCCTGCTTCATGACAGATTGCTCTACATGTAACACCTATGTACAAAAAGTTATAAAATTTTCCTTGGTTTTACAGAGATAAATGAACAACACTAAAATTCTCCAGTCAAACAAGGTATGCAAGAATTTTTATGTTGTTCTTTTTTTGTTTGTTAAACAGTGAGAGCAAAATAACTTACTGGAGTATAAAGCTGATGAGCATGCCACTAGTGGAGAAAAGTGGGCATTTTCACAGACCCAGTATTTTTCCCCAAGCCATCTCTGTTTGATGTTGAGCAAAACATACCACTGGCCATTTAATTTAAAAAAATGCAATGTGCTTGTGCACATACACCAGTTACTTCAAGTACAATAAAAGAATGGGTTCAGGGGAAATGAAAGAATAGAGAAACTATACTGTAGTAGTCAGGATGTGGGGGAACAAAACTGTGGTTTTCTATCTGAGAATGTCTTCTTGGTCTGGAGGAATAGAATTCTGGTGTAAAGTAGCAGGTTCTGCTTTTAGTAGACACTTCCTTCCTGCTGCCGCTGCTACTATGTCACTTCAGTCGTGTTGACTCTGTGCCACCCTATGGACAGCAGCCCACCAGGCTCCTCTGTCCACCAGATTCTCTAGGCAAGAATACTGGAGTGGGTTGCCATTTCCTTCTCCAACTTCCTGCTGCTGGAATATGTCATTGTATCTTTATCTTCCATCTTTAACTGTGCAGGTGTGTCTGTTTCATTGATTGGCTGCCCATCAATTGGAATCTGATCTGCCCCATTAATAAATCTTGTCATTCACAATAGGCATTTATTAGTTTCCTACATGGTGTATGCCTCTTAATCTTAAACCACACCACAGAACCATTCTGCTCCACCACCTTCAAATTAACCCGATTGCTGTTCTTAGTCTTGACATCTTCCTTGGGCTTTTTGTCCACCATGTTGAGGACTGGAGTCTCCTCAGCTTCCGCTTCACAAAAGAGGACCCAATGAGCACACAAGCAGCACCAGAAGTGGAAGAAGAAAGGGTGATCGACTTTAAACATTAGTAACTTTGCTTTGCTTTGATAAAGAAAAACTTGATTAGGAACTGGTAGTCCAGTGGTCAAGAATCCACCTTCCAATGCAGGTTACGAGGGTTCAATGCCTGGTCAGGGAACTAAGTTCCCACATGCCATGAAGCAACTAAGCCCAGCACAGCAACTACTGAGCCTGTGTGCTCTGGAGCCCATGCACCGCACTAGAGAGAAGCCGTGTTTCGCAACAAAAGAGCCTCCATACCTCGGGGAAGATCCCACATGCCACAGCTAAGACCTGATGCAGTCAGATAAATAAATTCATATTAAAAAGAATAACCTGATTAAGGAATCACAAATCATTTTGTATAATATTTATTTTTTCTTAAATCTTCAAATACTTTTACTTTACAGATGGTTTTCTGAATTTATTTTCTCTAAACATGCTATTTGATTCTACTGTTTAATCCTCTGCTATCAATCACATGGGCTCATTTATGGTGGTAAGAATATTTAACATGAGATCTAACCTCTTAGAAAATTGTTAAGGAGTTGCTGTTCAATTAATGTAAAGTGTTAGTGACATAAGATGGATAAGTTCTAGAATCTACCGTACAGCATTCTACCTGTAGGTAACGATACTATATTGTGCATATAATAAAAAATATCTTCATTGTAAAAGGAAGTTTTATCTCTTCATAACTACCCAAGCTTTTATTTTAATTATGGGAACTGCTTCTTTAATGTAAGAATATACTAGCTAAAAGTTGATTTAACATTTTTTTCTATTTTTGCAGTAATTCTCTTTCATTGGAAAACCGTTTTTCTGTTTGCCCAGATATATCGCCATTTTTCAGGGTCCTGGCTCACACTATGATCTACCACAAAAGAAGAAGGGTCAGGAGTTCTGTCCTGGGCTCCCTCAGCCAAGGTATAGGCCAGTGTTTCCTGTTCTTGGCCAGCCTCACTCTTTCTAGTGAGGTGGAAAGCTGCAGTCCTCCTCAGAATGAAGTCAAGCCTGGTCTCGTCCTCCAGTGAGACAGAAGGGCGAATGTCGCTACAGCGAGCGCGCGCGCAGCACACGGCGGCAGTCGTGCGTCTTTCAGCTTTTTCATTTCCAGTTCTTTCCCAACCTACTTGAGAGCTGAGACCAAAAGGAAAAAAAAGGACTACTTGTCCAAACAGTATCTGTTCTGATCCTTATTTTCAGGGATATGGGAAAATAGGGGGAAAGTCAGAGCTTAATAATGTAACACCTCTTAGTGTAATAATGTAGTATTAAGGTGGCCAAAAAGTTCATTTGGATTGTCTGTACTATCTTAGGGAAACACCCCAATGAACTTTTTGGCCAGCTTCATATTTCTGCATGACTCTTCACATGAATTTCCAGTGCCCAGTCGCTTCTTGGTCTGGAAGCCCTGAAGGTATGACAGGTGCCCTGCTCTGCAGCTTCTTCTGTGCTCACAAGTCCTGCAAGATATCCAAGTTTAAAATCAGGGATCTACTACAGTTCCTCCCAAATCAGTAGCCCTGCTCATCCTTCTTGAGCCCCATCTGCAACCCAGATAGAGAGCGCAGCTGAGAGATCAGAAGCAAGAACATGTAGGAAGAATTTCCATCAGGGACATGTTTACACTTTTAATAAAACAAAGAGATGCTTGATTGGTTTTAATCATGCGAAAAAATATCAGAAGTAGCATGATAACAAGATCCTGAGACCCATGAGAAAACGAGGTTAAAATAGAAGTACTATCTTATCATCTCTCTTCTTGGGAGGCTTTGATGCAACCCAGACTGACACACTCAATGGTAAATCCAATCAAAGCTCTTTTTCTTCATTTCATTTTCTTAGTTTACTCTGACTTCCTCGTATCTGAACAGATCTTACTAGATTAAGATTGATACATTGAACACTATTATCCCTGCAACATCTTCCTCATACCTTTAACTGTACCAATTGACTGTTTGGCACACATTTTTTACCAATTCAATCATGTCATTATCCTTAACAGAGTTCCTGTGCCACCTAATACAGAATTGGAGAACTGTTTCATGGGCTTCCCTTATGGCTCAGCTGGTAAAGAATCTGCCTGCAATGTGGGAGACCTGGGTTCAATCCCTGGGTTGGAAAAATTCCCTGGAGAAGGGAAAGGCTACCCACTTGAGTATTCTGGCCTGGAGAATTCCATGGACTAAGTTCATGGGGTCGTAAAGAGTCGGATATGACTGAGTGACTTCCACTTTCACTTCTCAGTACTGTATTAGTTAGTGTTCTCCAAAGAACAGAGTAGTAGAATTAATATGATATATACATATATATTAGTTAATGTGCATGCATGCATGCTATGTTGCTTCAGTTGTGTCTGATTTTGCCCTATGGACTGTCACCAGTCTCCTCTGTCCATGGGATTCTTCATAATTATGTGTGTGTGTGTGTGTGTGTGTATATATATATAAATGCATATATATATATACACATGTGGATAATATTTATCAAGATGAATTAACTCACTTAATCAAGGAGCCTTCAGTTCAGTTTATTTCAGTCACTCAGTCTTGTCCGACTCTTTGTGACCCCATGAATCTCAGCATACCAGGCCTCCCTGTCCATCACCATCTCCTAGAGTTCACTCAGACTCGAGTCCATTGAGTCAGTGATGCCATCTCATCTCCAGCCATCTCATCCTCGGTCGTCCCCTTCTCCTCCTGCCCACAATCTCTTTCAGCATCAAAGTCTTTTCCAATGAGCCAACTCTTCGCATGAGGTGGCCGAAGTACTGGAGTTTCAGCTTTAGCATCATTCCTTCCAAAGAAATCCCAGGGTTCATCTCCTTCAGAATGGACTGGTTGGATCTCCTTGTAGTCCAAGGGACTCTCAAGAGTCTTCTCCAACACACAGTTCAAAAGCATCAATTCTTCAGCACTCAGCTTTCTTCACAGTCCAACTCTCACATCCATACATGACCATAGGAAAAAACATAACCTTGACTAGACGGACCTTAGTTGGCAAAGTAATGTCTCTGCTTTTGAATATGCTATCTAGGTTGCTCATAACTTTTCTTCCAAGGAGTAAGTGTCTTTTAATGTCATGGCTGCAATCACCATCTGCAGTGATTTTGGAGCCCCCCCCCCCCAAATAAAATCTGACACTATTTCCACTGTTTCCCCATCTATTTTCCATGGAGTGATGGAACCAGATGCCATGATCTTCTTTTTCTGAATGCTGAGCTTTAAGCCATCTTTTTCATTCTCCTCTTTTACTTTCATCAAGAGGCTTTTTAGTTCCTCCTCACTTTCTGCCATAAGGGTGGTGTCATCTGCTTATCTGAGGTTATTGATATTTCTCCTGGCAATCTTGATTCCAGCTTGTGCTTCTTCCAGTCCAGAGTTTCTCATGATGTAC
>SJYC01030811.1:0-28892 GCA_006408675.1 Madoqua kirkii
TCATCAAGAGGCTTTTTAGTTCCTCCTCACTTTCTGCCATAAGGGTGGTGTCATCTGCTTATCTGAGGTTATTGATATTTCTCCTGGCAATCTTGATTCCAGCTTGTGCTTCTTCCAGTCCAGAGTTTCTCATGATGTACTCTGTGTATAAGCTAAAGAAGCAGGGTGACAATATACAGCCTTGATGCACTCCTTTTCCTATTTGGAACCAGTCTGTTGTTCCAGGTCCAGTTCTAACTGTTGCTTCCTGGCTTGCATACAGATTTCTCAAGAGGCAGATCAGGTGATCTGGTATTCCCATCTCTTTCAGAATTTTCCACAGTTTATTGTGATCTCTGCCAAAGGCAAACTGGAGACACAGGAAAGTTGGTGGCTGGTGCAATTTAGTTCAAGTCTAAAGGTTTGAGACCAGGGTAGCCACTGGTCCTGAGGTGTAAGTCCTCATCCAGGGAGATAAGAAAATCTATCTATCTCCTAGTTCAAAGTAGACAGGAAGATACAAAAACAGCGAATTATTCCTTCTTCCATAGTTTTCTTCTTTATAGGCCCTCAACAAATGTTTGATGCCTATTCAATTTAGGGAAAGTTAACTTCTGAGTTCATACATCAAATTCTAATCTTATCTAGAAACAGCACCCACACAAGCATACCCAGAAAGAATGTCTAATCTAGGCAACCAGCGACCAGTCAATTTGACACACAAAATTCACCATCAACTAATTTTCCTGCTTCATTTTGAAGCAGCTTCATTTGAAGCTGTGTGAGAACAGCTTCTAAGAGAAGAGCTGAGATAGGAATAAAATACACTCACTGACCCAAGGAGGCTAAGGCATAAAAGCCAAGTCTTTTCCCAGGGGCCTCATGTGGTCTATAGTTTCTCTCCTCCTTTCCTGTCCAAACTCCACCCCCTAGAATTTAACTTTCATTTCCCCTCATCTTCTATTTCAGATCATCATAGTGGAGGTCAGGCCTCTGGTATGGTGAGTGAATCCTGAACACATCTGCCCAGGGCCTGTCTTCACCCTTCTCCAAGGAACCACAGCTTCTCCATTCTTATCTGAGGATAGCTCAGTGGTTTGTGGAGGGCAGAGTTTGAGACAGACAAAAAGAATAATGGAATCTGCTTGGGTGAGTTTAATTAGATGTCTAGAAGCTGTTCTAAAGGCGGAAATGGGCCAGCCTGCAGGCTTCCTGCTGAGAGTGCTGACTGAAGATCAGTCTGGGGGAGGGGAAATCTTAGGAGAAGGGGAGTTGGAAGAAGAGAAAGGCTTGGTTTGTTCCTTGGAGGGACTGTTTATTCTCAAGGCTGAATCTACCCACAACGCCTTCCCATTCTGTAAGTTTCAATTGCGCCTTGCTGAGGGCAGTCAGGATCCCTGATTTTTCAAGAGGTAGAAAATCCCTTCTAACACCAATAGGAATAAAGGCCAAGGGGTCTTTGAGTCCTGCTATCTTAATTTTTATCAGTGTATCACTTAGTAGTATTTCTGCATGACTATATCAACAAATTCTCACAGCCTCTGTCTGTCTGTGCTCAGAGGTCTGATGATGTGGCAGCTGGCAGACTCTCCTCTGCGGTATTCAATGGACCAGACACAGGGAACTGCAACACTTCCTTACATCCCTAACCTGTTCATGCTTCTCTTTGAGCCAGCTCTGCCACCCAGAACCAGCGCAGCTGAGAGATCAGGGCAAGAGGAACACCTGGGAAGAATTTCTAGAAGTGACATGTGGAAGCATCTAACATTAACAACAGTGACATCTAAATTTAACTTTTAAAATTTTCTTAATTGGTGTTCATGATATTAAAAGATGTCAGAGAAGCATGATTTTTTAAAAATTTTAATTGGAGGCTAATTACTTTACAGTATTGTGGTGGTTTGAGAAGCATGATTATAACCACATCATGAGACCCCAAATGGAAGTAAGTTAGAGGAGCCTCTGTGTTTATTCCCCTTCTTCCTTATAGAAAGTCCAGCTATACCCACTGTACTCAGGGACAGAGACACAAGTAAAATCTCTCCTCACCAGGACTTCCCATTTTCTGACCAAATCTTACTTCATCAAGGTTGACTTTAGAGATCATCATCTCTGCTACATATTTCTTATTCCCTCTCAGCCGTGGTGTTAGACTCTTGTTTTCTGAACTCATACAGTTTACCTCTGTCAGACCAGTTACTACAAGGTATCAGAACTGATTTGTTAATTTACTGATTTGTTAATAATTCAGGTTTTATTTTACTAGTCTTGCAAGGAGTTTATATTGAATAATAGATGAATGCCTGGGAAATAAAGCACAATTTCACTTTCCAATTCTATTAGGAAAAAATGACTCTTTTCATATAATATCCATAATTTGTGGTTTTATTGTACTTAGAGAAACAGTTTCACTGTAATCACAAAAGAAGAAATTTCATCTATAAATTTCCTGTTTGAACCTTTACTTAATTATTGTTCGAGTTAATGAATATAGATTGTAACCCCTAAGATATTGTGATTTTGTAGTCTTATGAGCTCAGATGTCAAACGACCAACTTGTAAGGTGCAAACATCTGAAATATGATCTGAAATAGGCAGATGCCACTCATGTTCCCACATCTGTCTCTCTGATTGTTGGTGTGTCCTTGTGTCACTGCTTAGTGAGTGGTGGGGTCATTCTTTGCGTAAAGACTAGTTCCTTCCATGTCTGTCATGCTTCAGCAGCTTTGACATTAGGGCCTTAGGGTGCTGCAGATAAAATAAATTCTGTGATTATGTGGAAGAATGCATGCTCTGATCCACCCTTCTCTATCAGTTCTTGGTACATTCATCTCAAAATTGGTTGGATTTTGAATGGGATGAGAAATAAATGGAGGTCCCACAACCATGTTTGGATCACAGCTTCAGTAATAAAGTCATACTATGGTTACCTCTGAATTTGTCATTCATCAGAGCCCCATCTGGGCCATTGAATTTTCAGCCAGAGGTAAGCTGTACATGACTTCTAGGCTTTTTTTGTATCTCTACCTTTGTTGTTGTTTAGTCACTAAGTTGTGTCTGACTTTTTGTGACCTAATGGACTGCAGCACTCTAAGCTTATCAGTTATTTACTAACTTCCAGAGTTTGTTCAAATTCATGTCCATTGAGTCAGTGATGCTATCTAACCATCTCATCCTCTGCTGCCCTCTTTTCCTTTTGTCTTCAATCTTTCTCAGTATCCAGGTCTTTTCCAGTGAGTTGGCTCTTCTTATCAGGTGGCCAAAGTATTGGAGCTTCAGCTTCAGCTTCATCAACAGCCCTTTCAATGAATATTCAGGGTTGATTTCCTTTAGTGTCCACTGGCTTGATTTCCTTGTTGTCCAAGGAAGGTCCAAGAGACTTGCAGTCCAAGGGACTCTCAAGAGTCTTCTCCAGCTCCACAGTTCAAAAGCATAAGTTCTTCGGTGCTCAGCCTTCTTTATGATCCAACTCTCACATCCATACATGACTACTGGGAAAACCATAGCTTTGACTATTCCTTTGTCTGCAGACCTTTGTCAGCAAAGTGATGTATCAGCTTTTTAATCCACTATCTAGGTTCGTCACAGTTTATCTTCCAAGGAGCAAGCATCTTTTTAATTTTGAGGCTGCAGTCACCATCTGCAGTGATTTTGGAGCCCAAGAAAATGAAATCTGTCACTGTCTCCATTTTTCCCCTATCTATTTACCATGAAGTGATTGGACAAGATGCCACTGAGAGGTTGGACATACCCGGACATGCACAGACATGTTCAGGTGGCTGAGGCAGAAAGCCCCGGAACCCGCCCCCGCCCAGACAGAAACCAGGAGGTGGACCAACATCCTGGATACGGAACTAATGACCTGGCCCAATGAAGGACTGACACAAAGCCCACCAGCACCAATCAGCAACGTGGCCCCCGCGTTTTACCGCATATGGAAAAAACCCGGCTTAAACGCTAGCCCTGGCTATAAAACCCTCCTCCCAGCCGCCATTCCTCGCAGACTCCCTTTGTTCCCCCTGCTCGTTCACCCCCCGGGAGTTCTGCCCGAGAGCGACTGCCCAATAAAGGCTTTTGTCAATGGTCTCTAGAGGTGGCTTTTCTTCCCGCGGCATTTCTTACAGCCACGATCTTAGTTTTTTCAATGCTGAATTTTAAGCCACTTTTTCCACTCTCCTTTTTAACTCTCATCAAAAGGCTTTTTAGTTCCTCTTCATTTTCTGCCATTAGAATGATATCATCTGCATATCTGAGATTATTACTATCTCTCCCAGAAATCTTGATTTCAGTTTGTGATTCATCCAGCTTGGCATTTCACATGATTTACTCTGCATGTAAGTTAAATAAGCAGAGTGACAATATACAGCCTTGACATACTCCTTTCCCAATTTTGAACCAATCCATTTTTCCATGTAAGGTTCTAACTGTTGCTTCTTGACCTACAACAGGTTTCTTAGGAGGCAAGTAAGGTGGTCTGGTATTCCTGTCTCTTTAAGAATTTTCCACAGCTTGCTGTGATCCACACAGTCAACGGCTTTAGTGTAGTCAGTGAAGCAGTAGTAGATGTTTTGCTGGAATTCTCTTGCTTTTTCTATGATCTAATAAATATTGGCAATTTGATCTCTGGTTCCTCTGCCTTTTCTAAACCAGCTTGTACATCTGGAAGTTCTCAGATGATGTACTGCTGAAGCTTAGCTTGAAGGATTTTGAGCATAACCTTGCTAGCATGTGAAATGAATGCAATTGTAAGATAGTTTGAACATTCTTTGGCATTGTCTTTCTTTGGGATTAGAAGGAAAACTGAGCTTTCCAGTCTCATGGCCAGTGTTATGTTTTTCAAATTTGTTGACCTACTACTGTAGACTTTAACAGCATCATCTTTTAGGATTTTAAATAGCTCAGCTGGAATTACATTACCTCTGGTAGCTTTGTTTGTGGAAATGCTTCCTAAGGCCCACTTAACTTTACATTCCAGGATTTCTGGCTCTAGGAGAGTGACCACATCATCAAGGTTGTCCTGACCCTTTTTGTATAGTTCCTCTGTGTATTTTTGCCACCACTTCTTAATCTCTTTGCCTTTGTTAGGTCCTTACCATTTCTGTCCTTTATCATGCCCATCTTTGCATGAAATTTTCTCTTGATATCTCCAATTTTCTTGAAGAGATCTCTCATCTTTACCATTCTATTGTTTTCTGTTGGCGACGGAATAAAACACCAACACTGCAGAGTGGTTTGAACCTTTTTCTTCTTCTGCCACTTCTTGCAGCTGCTTTATTTTATATATTTTGCCCAACAATCAGTGGGGCAAGTTGCCAAACACTATGATTTAGTGACTATACAGTGCTCAGGCACGGGGCAAGATAACATTTTTCTTAACTTGTTTACTGCAGCAAAGACTTTCTTCAAGGACTTTCTTATCAACTTAGAGTCCGTTTGTCCAAGGACTGGTCCTTTTGAGGAAGCAGGTAAACATTCTTGTATGCAAGCAATGTTCACTTTTCCTTGGGGCCAAACAAAGGACTGTTGGCTGAACATCTGGTTTGCAAGAATGTTCGGCCCTGACCGGGAGCCTTGTTTGCAAGTGACTTCCCAGCCTCTCTTATACTTTGTTCCCTACAGTTTTTCTCTACTTTCTTGCCTTTTTTTTTTTTTTTTTAAGGAAGGCCTTCTTATCTCTCCATGTTATTCTCTGAAACTCTGCATTCAGTTGGGTATATCTTTTCCTTTCCTCCTTGCTTTTCACTTCTTTTCTTTCCTCAGCTATTTGTAAAGCCTCCTCAGACAACTTCTTTGCTTTCTTGCATTTTTTTTTCCTTTGGTGTGGTTTTGGCCACTGCCTCCTCTACAAGTTGTGAACTTCTGTCCATAGTTCTTCAGGCACTCTGTCTACCATATGTAATTCTTTGAATCTATTTGTCACTTCCATTGTATAATCATAAGAGATTTTAAGTCATACCCAAATGACCTAGTGATTTTCCCTATTTTCTTCAATTTAAGTCTGAATTTCACAATAAAAAGATGTTGATCTGAGCCACAGTCAGCTCCATGTCTTGATTTGGCTGATTGTATAGAGGTTCTCCATCTTCAGCTGCAAGAAAATTCAGTTCAGTTCAGTTGCTCAGTCATGTCTGGCTCTTTGTGGCTCCATGGACTGCAGCATGCCAGGCTTTCCTGTCCATCACCAACTCCTGGAGCTTACTCGAACTCATGTCCATTGAATATAATCAATCTGATTTTGGTATTGACAATTTGGTGATGTGAATTTGTAGACTGTCTTTTGTGTTGCTGGAAAAGGATGTGTGCTATGACCAGTGCATTCTATTGACAAAACTTAGTCATTGTCCTGTTTCATTTTATAGTCCAAAGTCAAACTTGCTTGTTATTCCAGGTATTTCTTGAGTTCCTGCTGTTGAATTCCAGTCTCCTATGATGAACAGGACATCTTTTTGATGTTAGTTCTAGGTCTTGGAAGTCTTCCTAGAACCAGTAAAACTTCAGTTTCTTCTGCATCAGTGGTGGGGAACATAGACTTGGATTACTGTGATGTTGAATAGTTTGCCTTGGAAATGAACTGAGATTTTTCTGCTGTTTTTGAGATTGTACCCAACTACTACATTTTAGACTCTTTTGTTGACTATGAGGGATACTACATTTCTTCTAAGTGATTCTTGCCCATATTAGTAGGCATAATGGTCATCTGAATTAAATTTTCCCGTGCTCTTCCATTTCAGTTCACTGATTCCTAAGATGGTGATATTCACTCTTGCCTTCTCCTGCTGGACCATGTCCCATTTCCCTTGATTCATAGACCTAACATTCCAGGTGGCTATGCCCATATTGTTCTTTATAGCATCAGACTTCACTTTCACCCTAGACCCATCCACAGCTAAGTGTTGTTTCTTATTTGGCCCAGCCACTTCATTCTTTCTAGAGCTATTAATAATTGCCCTCCACTCTTCCTCAGTAGCATATTGGACACCTTCTGACCTGGGGGGCTCATCTTCCAGTGTTATATTTTTTGTTTTTTCATCCTGTTCATGGTCATGGAGTTCTTGTGGCAAGAATACTGGAATAGTTTGCCATTCCCTCCTCCAGTGGACCACATTTTGTTAGAACTCTCCACTATGAGCAGTTGGCCCTATACAGCAACTTATTGTTTATCTTATATTGGAGAGCTCACTTTTGCCATCAAACTTTGGCAACCATCAAGACATGGACTATCTTTTGAGATTGTCTTTATTTTCCTTTATTGCTTCACAGCCCCATTTTTCTCAAGTCCCTGACAGAACATTTGAGTCTAGACTGTAATTACTGGCCACAGTGAATCCAGGTTGAGGAATGAGATTCACTGTGCTACCACTCTGTGACATTCCATCCGACTGACCTCCATCACTGCTTTCCATCGAGATCACAAATTCCACCCACTTGACCTCATAAGGCATAAAATATCAGGTTTACTAAGCTTAGCTGAAGATATTAAGAAATACATCACTGACCATGAGTGTTTCAAGTAAGCTCTCAGAAATGGTCCTTATGAGATGTATGACATCCCCATCTCAGCTTCATAAGGAACCAAACTAGATTGGATATATGTGACATTCCCACAGGTGGGATAAACCTAGTGCTACAAAGGACTGATTATCTTACAAAAGACTGTGAATACCAGCTTCCAGGGACACAAAAGAGACATATTTTTTGATAAGAGTCACAATTATATTGTGAAAAATAAGGTGTGTGCTTACCAACTGACATTCAAGGTCTATATAAAGTCTTCCTAGCCCCAAGTGCACTTTGCATGCAAAGTTGCTACAATCATGTCTTACTCTATGTGATCCTATGGACTGTAGCCCACCAGGCTCCTCTGTCCATGGGATCCTCCAGGCAAGAATACTGGAGTGGGATGCTGCGCCCTCCTCTAGGAAATGTACTTTACCTCAGACTAATTTTGCTATCAATAATGTGGTCTTGACTGCTGACTTTCCACTTTGTTGTAGGTTTCCCAGAAAATAAGACACGGCACACACACTTAACAGAGTAGTAGTTCAATATTATTTTTGCAGGATGGAGTCCAAGACTGATGTTAATCCTGTTCCCACATATCTCATCCAACTCCCAATCTAGTCCTCTTACCTGCTCTTCTCTCTCACTTTTATCTGCTGCCCTGCCTTTCCTTCATTACCTTGTCCCTCAAGCTATCATCATCTTTCTCCTGAGGAGTTGTGCCTGCATCCTACCTGATCTTCCCAATTTCACACTGTGTGTATCCAACATCTCACAGCCCAAGGGCATAGCTGGTCATGCTCTCACTCTTCTCTGATGGAAAAACATTAATAACTTCTCCTGACTCATGGAGATGGGCCCCTAAATGTTATATATTTTAGGAAGTATCATATTTAATGGCACTGCAGCCTCTTGTGATACCAAGTGAAAGTGTTAATCACTAAGTCATTTCCAACTCTTTACATCCCCGTGGACTGTAGCCCACTAGGCTCCTCTGTCCATGGACTTCTCCAGGTAAGAATACTGGAGTGGGTTAAGGGATCTTCCTGACCCATGATCGAACTTGAGTCTCTTGCATTGAGCTAATTCTTTACGAACTGAGCCACCCCCAAGACCCCAGCAGTTTTCTGCCCACCAATCACACAGGCATTTAGTAACCTATGTAAGATGTTATGTCTTCTAGGAACAGAACTGTTTCCTCCATCTAAACAGTTTTCCACTTTCTCATTGCATATTTGTTTCTCCTTCCTCAACTTTAAGTTCAAACCTTATGTTTCCTAGTGGAAATATTTGGATAATCCCTATTTACTCCATTATTTAAAATAGAACATGTATGTCTCTACATTAGCATTTTTTATATCTGCTCTTTCATAAATATATAGATACATATGTAATATATATATAAACATATGACTAAAGTTTGATTTATTGTTACTTACCAGGTGAATGTCAAGTGTGCAGTGATTTAAGTCCTCTTTTTAGATTCATCTTACTTTGTATAGATATTAGTCCTGTTACCAGTACATAATTCTTCATCAGCAATAATTAGTTGAATGATCTGGCCTAATATTTTGAGGGTGTTTTCCTCAGAACTGATATTCATTTCATCAGTGTTTATATGCTTTCAAATATCTGACTTCTGTGATCCTCTGGATCTATTTATACTAACTCCTTCTCCACCATCCTCATACAATACATAGTTAGATTTCTATCAATATCTTTGACATATTTTCAGGTCAAGGTGAAATCACTGTTTACATAGTTAAGACTTTACAGAAGTTCCCAGTTGATTTCTATATCTTCATTTCCATACTACCCATTGCTCTTAAGTATTAACTAGGTTCATGAAATCTCTTTTCTTTTCTTTAATTCAGTGGGGTAGGAGATAGGTCTCTGTAGGTTCAACTTCATTTTGTGTATTGAAGATACATGATCATTGTAAGTCATCATCTCCATTTATACATCAGATAAAGAATTTTCTCTTATGTATACAAACACATTGTCATATATTATGTCATGATGAAGTGGGAAATCATTGTGTGTGAAAGTTGCTCAGTCATGTCCGACTCTTTGCAACCCCATGGACTATACAGTTCATGGAATTCTGCTGGTCAGAATATTCGAGTGTGTAGCCATTCCCTTCTCCAGGGGAGTTTCCCAACCCAGGGATTGAACCCAGGTATCCCATGTTGCAGGTGGATTCTTTACCAGCTGAGCCACTAGGGAAGCCCAAGAATACTGGAGTGGGTAGCCTATCCTTTCTCCAGTGGATCTCCCCTACCTAGGAACTGACTAAGGTTTCTTGCACTGAGGTGAATTCCTTACCAGCTGAGCTACCAGGGAAACCCAGAAATCATTGTAAATGTACAGCAAATAATGGCAATGGTTACAATGTAAGTAATTCAGTTAGAGCAGGTCTTTGTGATGAGAGAATATGTGAGGAGAGAGTTTCAGTTCAGTTCAGTTCAGGTCAGGTCAGTCCCTCAGTTGTATCTGACTTTGTGACCCCATGGACTGCAGCAGTCCAGGCTTCCCTGTCCATCACCAACTCCTGGAGCTTGCTCAAACTCATGCCCATCGAGTCCGTGATGCTGTCCAACCACCTCATCCTCTACCATCCCCTTCTCCTCCTGCCTTCAATCTTTCCCAGCATCAGAGCCTTTTCCAATGAGTCAATTCTTCACTTCAGGTGGCTAAAGTATTGGAGCTTCAGCTTGACCATCAGTCTTTTCAGTGAATATTTAGGACTGATTTCCTTTAAGAATACTAGTTAGGAGAGAGTTTACTGAAATATGAGAATCATACTAATATCAATGGCAGCATCCGATGCTGAGAGAAGAGTGGATATAAAAGCCCAAAGGCTTTAAATATTTTCAGCTTTTTGATATTGAGGATGTTTCTTGGGCATGGGAAAGAAAAAGATGATGGGTCATAAAGTATCTTAGTAGAAAAGGTATTAGGACAACTTTTGTTTAGTAAAATTAAATAGCAAGAATCACTCCACAGATATAGATAGAATTTGTCACATAATATGAACTATGAACTGATAGCAAAAGATTTAACATTATTATGCAATGCTCTTTTGGCCCAGTCACTGAGATCTTTGTTTCTGAATGTTTCTTTTTATATCCTTCAATAACTTGACCTTGGCCTGTATTTGATTTATAAGCAGCAACAGCGAAGAGTTGACTCATAGGAAAAGACTCTGATGCTGGGAGGGATTGGGGACAGGAGGAAAAGGGGATAACAGAAGATGAGATGGCTGGATGGTATCACCGACTCAATGGATATGAGTCTGAGTGAACTCCGGGAGATGGTGATGGACAGGGAAACCTGGCATGCTGCAATTCATGGGGTCACAAAGAGTCAGACACGACTTAGTGACTGAACTGAACTGAAATAAGTATCATGTATTTCTACTTTTCTTACTCTACTCCAATTATCTTTCCCAATCATGCAAGGATCTGTATAAGAAAGCCCTCAGAAGTCAGGACAGGTAGGAACAGGGGAAAAGTTACCATAGCTTCAGGAAAACTGGTGAACCTACAGGAGGAGATGACTTGCCCATTTGCCTGAAGCTTCTGACAGAACCCTTGGCCACACTTTGTGCCAAGCTTGCATCACTGTAAATAACAAGGGGTCCATGGTCAGGCAAAAGAGAGAGCGTAGCTGCCCTGTGTGCAGAACCAGTCACAAACTTGGGAACCTGAGGCCTAATTGGCACCTGGCTAACATAAGTAGAGAGGTTCAGAGATTTCAAGGTGAGCCTGGGGGAGCAAGGGAGAAACTCCTGCTCTTCTGTGAGAAAGATGGGAAGGTCATTTGCTGGCTTTGTGAGCTGTCTCAAGTCACCACATATTCCTCATGGAGGAGGTTGTCCAGAAGTACCAGGTAAGAGACCAAAACAGAGGGAAGACTGGTAAGAAACTGGTAATTAAGGGGAAATGTCTATTTTGCATTGGAGTTTAATTACCTGGCCACCAAGAACCTGAGGCCTATGATCTCTTCTCTTCCTATGCCCACCTTCTGATGTCTAAGAAACATTTCTGTGCATTCCCTCAATTATAACGTTATAACTTTATGTGCAGACTCTTAGCCAGAAGTAGATATTCATGTTCCTTGTGTTAATACTTGGAGATTTGGCACCTAGGAGAAGCTCTCATTACCCCTTTGAACAGGAGGAATAACTAAGACATTTGTAGATTAATATGTAAGATGTTTCCCTGCTGCAGGATCAGATTTATTCTAGAATAAAAGGAATCAATCTTCTCTTGGCAAGTATACAGTGGCTTTTACTGTTTGAGTCATAAAGAACACATATCCTACCTCGATTTTTTCTTTCCAAATCACAGATTCTAAATGCTGCTCTCAGTTTCTATAAAGTCTATTCTTCTTGGAAATCAGACTCATTTTTCCTCTACAGTGATGTGAGAAAGCCCATAGATTGACTAGTGTGATTCTTTTCTCACAGGGGAAACTCCAGGAATATTTGGAGAGACTAAAGGAGGAACAGCAGAAAGCTTAGATGTTGGAAGATGAAATTCAAGAAGAGATTTTTACCTGGAAGGTGTGAGGAGATACTTCTTGAAGGAGTTAGACATCTGGGCAAGACCTTGGATTGGTCACAAGGAACTGCCTTTCTCTTTGTTCCCTGATAGCTGTGTCATTTGACTTGTCCTTTTCTTTGTCCTTTACTTGATAGGAATGAGTGCTGAAAAGTGAATATATCACAAATGAACACAAATAGCGAAAGGGGGGTATTCATACAGAGGGACTGTCTTGTGAGGATGATTAGGGAATTTCACATCCATTCCTGTCCTGTCTATTAGTCTTGGGGAGACACCTGGCAATGGCTCTTGGTTCGTCCTCAGTGTCAACTGTTTGGCAGAGGGTGCAGGGAAGGGGTCAGGAGTAATCCAAGAAGGCATAAGTGTCCTGGACAGCTGTGTAATGTCTGAGTCATACCCCCAAGAATTTCACTTGGACTCAAAGTTTACCTCACTAATGCAGACTTGAGGCCATTATTTTGCAATGTGATGGAGAGAAAAAAAACAAACAAACAAACAGGAAAAGTCATGTTCCCCAAGAAATGTTCCTCCTCCCCTCTCTCTCTTTTTCTCACTCCTGAAGAATCAAATACAACATGAAAGAGAAAATATTTAGACAGAGTTTAAAAAACTGAGAGGGATCCTGAACAGTGAGGAGCTGAAGTAACTGCAAACCTGAAGACTGAGGAGGAAGCTGATCTGCGTAACCTGGCCGACTCTGAGGATAAGCTAGTCCAGCAGAACCACTTGGTGAGCAATCTCATCTCATTTGTGGAGCATCAGTTGCAGAGGTCAGCCATCGAGATGAGGCAGGCAAGACTGGGGAAGAAGCCTCAGCATCTGAGACATGAGGCAAATGAAGAGAAAATTTCCTTCTCTGTGTTGCTGTGTCTTTCTGCTGTTGACACTAAGGTTGCTTTTGAACCTACAGCCCCCCTTCTCCGCATCTATTTCAGAGGCTGTAAGAATAAGTCAATGCAGGAATCGAATGCAGGAATAACAAGGGAAATTTTTATTCTAAGAGTAAAATATTCAGTGCAGAACTTTGTGGAGACAAGATTCATTGTGTTTGATGGTTTTCTAAAGGTTCCTGTTATCTGTGATCTAGTATCAAGCATTTATCAGATCCCTCTACATGTTCCAGCTTTGCCACAGACAAATTCATTTCAGATTATAAGAGGCTTTCTTTTCTCATCAACCTCTTGAGATTTTTTCCCCACTTTCTCTGTTTCTAAAGAAAATTTTTGAAAGATTCTTATTTATTCTTTAAGTATTCAATGGAATTCACTAGAGAAACTGTCTTACTCTGGTTATTTCTTATTTAAAGTGTTTAAAATATTTTACTTGTTTTAGGATTATTTAGATCTTTTACAATACTGGAGTCAGTTTTTGCATCTCTTTGTGGGATTTGTCTATTCTAAGTTGTATGGTTTGTATGCATAAAAGTAGTTACAATAATTCTTTATTTTCCCCTAAATTTCTATAATATTCACAGTAATGTTTCCTCTTTTACGCCTGATTTTGGTAATTTTCTTTTTCACTTTTTTCTTGATCAGTTTAGTTATGTTTGTTAATTTATTGATTTAAAAAACATAATTCTTTCACTATTTTGTCTATTTTAAAGCTTTTATTATTTATTTATTTCTACTCTTACATTTACTGTTTTCTCTGTGTGTGTAAATACATTTGTCTGTGTTGTGAGAGTGCTAGTTTAATTTACTCTTCTTTCTTAGCTTCTTGAATTGGAAATTTAGATCACTGATTTGAGACCATTTCTTCTGATATCAGTTCAGTTCAGTTCATTTCAGTTCAGTTCAGTTCAGTTCAGTTCAGTCACTCAGTCGTGTCCGACTCTTTGCGACCCCATGAATCGCAGCACACCAGGCCTCCCTGTCCATCACTTCTTCCCAGAGTTCACTCAGACTCGCGTCCATCGAGTCAGTGATGCCATCCAACCATCTCATCCTCTGTCGTCCCCTTCTTCTCCTGCCACCAATCCCTCCCAGCATCAAAGTCTTTTCCAATGAGTGAACTCTAGTGTTTAATGATATAAGGGCTGAAGGCATTCAAATATTTTGCTATAACTGGATGAGAACTTCAAGAGTTTAATAAAGAGGTTTATGTTTCTTTCAGAAACTGAGGGGAAAAGTCAATATAGATTGAATAAGTAGAATTGGAAAAAGACACAGATCAGATTCTGAGGACAATATTTGAATTTCAAATTAAACTAGAATTAAAATTGCAATCACTCCCACCCCATTTTTTATCCTTTGTCTGTGTTGTGTGTGTGCTAAGTTATGCTGGTTCTTTGAGACCCCATGGACTGTAGCCACCAGACCCCTCTGTCCATGAAATTCTCCAGGGAGGAATACTAGAGTGGGTTGCCATTTCTTCTCCAGGAGATCTTTGACTCAGGGATTGAACCCTAGCCTTCTGTGTCTCCCACACTGCAGGCAGATTCTTACCACTAATACCACCTGGGATTCTTTCTCTATTCTAGTTTAATTTGATTTTTGTCACATACACAAAATAGCCATAATGTAGAGGGAATATTTTTTTTCTTTGAGACTGAGATGTTGTCCTAGTTTTTGGTGATATAGAGGAAATAAATCTGAAGTAAAAGAGATTAAATACAGTGGTACATACCAGTTCAAAGAAATAAAGCATTAAATGTGATAAGAAGGTTAGATGGCTAAGAAATATTAAGGACCTGATTATACAGACTCAGTAGAGACTAAAGTGCAGGTAAATGCTCTAGGTTTTGGGCAGTGAGTGCATACTGGTAACATTGTGAAAAAGGAGTTAAAGAGGAGACAACTTGGTTGATAAATAATGTTACATATTAACATTCAAAATTACTGATTCCTGTGGCTCATTTACTAATGAATATATTAATATGCATTTAAAAGACAAAGTTGAGTAACAATAAAGAATTGGAAACCAACTGCTCATGTGTGCATGCTGTATTTAAGGGAGTGGAAAACATCAGTAGAGGTGATATATAAAATAAGAAGAGAGAGACCTAAACACCCCTACATTAATACATTTGTTTGCTCGTACCCTCAACAAAAGCCATAGAAATGACTTGAGGAATATTTGGATTATATTTTCATGTTTGATTCTCCAAAACCTAGTTTAATGCTTGGCCTACAATAGTATACCACTTCAGTTTTGTTGAATAAATGAAAGAACCATGATTTCTTCAAATCATCTCACAGGTCACCAGAATCACAGGTCTCCTGTTTTTCCCATAAACATGTCTAATTTCCAGATAACTAGAAGCCTCTTGCTTCCATCAGTGTTGGGGCTTTTTTATCTTTTTTGGATACTTGACAATATCACCTGAGTCTTCTCGAATGACTGGCTTCACTCTTGTTTTTACTTCTCGGCTGTTATATGGAGACCCTCTCTATTCCCACAATCAGGACTGATGGGAATGAGAATAAGCTTTGTAAGTGGGGAACCTATTACTTCTTGACTCATGCTTTCTCTTTTCTCACTTGGATGTGAATACCATCACGAAAAGGTAAGTATGGGAAACGAGAGATGATCATTTTGTACTGAGAACATTATGTAAAGCTTCTAGAGTTATCTAATGGTTAATTAAGATAAAACCATGCTCAGGACACAAAAATGGAGCATAGATTTACTTTCAGCTTCTGTTCAGAAATCATGGCTAGAGATTGTGCTATAAACACTGAGAATGGGTCAGATACTATAGTAGAGAAATTTGCTTGTAAAAAGTATCAGAATTTAGGTCAGTGTCACTGTTAGGAATAAAGCATTGGGGTGTCAAGTCCTCATTACTTCATAAATTTAATTCATACTCTCTGTCACTGTGCAACTCAGGTTCCCATATTTAGTACGCGCTTAACTTATGATGTAAAGGTCGAATCTCTTTTACCTGCCAAACATCTAGAATTGGAGACAGTTTCTTTCTATGTAAATTTTTCCCTGGGTATGGAAGAAATCAGATCCCTCTATAACTTTCTATATGGATTTCCAAAAACAAACTGAATCTTAAGGAATATTTTGCCTTGCTACAAATCATTGATCCAACTTGGTCACATACTCTAGAAACCAGAATGGAAAGACAGCACCTTGTGTTTGAATTTGCACACCTACATGACAGCATCAAGATCTTTACAAACACATAAAATTCTGACCACTCTTCATTTAGTATTTATACTGTCTTCTTTGCCTAGGGTTTGTAATTATTTCCAGTGATCGTGAAATCTTAGGGCATTCTGAGGGCTTTCGTATTAGGGAGCCTACTTTAAAGACATGAGGACTCTTTAGACAGTGTGTTGTCATACTTAATATATCTCAAACACCCAGGAGCCAGCTTCTGCAAACTCACTTTCTGAAATCTCCGTCAGAACACATATTTATGCATTTACTTTTCCACAAGTTAAAATTTTTAGGTATGGATGATTTATTTTGATAAATGTATTATTTCATGTAATTTCATATAATCTAATAGTGATAGGGAATAGTTGGAATAGTTGATGATTTCATTTTGGAAGGAAGAACCTTTCCTTCTGACAGTCAAGACTGCCGGAGTCCAACCCCAGCAGCCAGGGATTCAACCTGAAGAGCTGAATGGTGTTGGTAAATGAGACAGCCTCTCATTTTTCTATGGACTGCCTGTTTATTCCAAGTTTAAGATTCTCTTATACTTTTACAAAAACATTAGGCCAGAGGTTTGACATTTTCAGTTCCCCCCCTCCCAAATTTATTATCTCCATAAATCATTGTTGCTCCTCAGAATTCCTGCTTCAGTGATTCTCTCGGAATCAGCCTTATCATCTATTATCTACCTCCTCTAATGTGTCCTATAGTTAACTTGTGATTACATTGTAACTCATGCTACATTCCTCAGTTTACTACTTACCTTCCTAAATCTTGTTTGCCCCTGACATCCTGAGCTCACTATCTCTTAAAAAGGCTTCTAGCTATAGTGTCTCTAAAAATTCCTAACTTCTATAAGCTATAGTAAAATATGCTAACTTTACAACATTCCTTAAATCTTTAACTTCTGTTTTAATTATTTCTAAGCCCTAAATTCAGTAAACTCCTTTGCCATAAACATTCTCCTCACAAATAGGCTTCAGATAGCAGTTTCTTCCATGGCCTCAAGCTGAGGCCTATGTGCTCATCCTGGAACACTTTTTTGTAAAAGTCCTTGAACAAATGTCAATGATTAACTTTATGAATTATTTTCAGAGCAATGCTGCAGAAGGCTTTGTGACTTCTCATGCTTTTCTCAAGAACAATAAGCACCTTAATATTCCTTTTCAGTCAACTCAGCCGAGGAGAAGAAAAGACAAGTCAGAATTACAAGACCTTCCTGTGGAAGACAAAGTGTAACTAAGAAGGTGGCCACGAGCACATTTCTCCTGTCTCCAAGTTTCAGTCATCCACTCTATCCTTTCCCAGGGTCTCCAGGGATTACCATTCTAGTGCATCAAAGGAGTGAAAACATTGCAAGTTAGTGGTTTTAGAGGGATAAGTAGACGTGTGGGGGTCAATTTTTATTTTCTCCAGGAGTGAGAACTTCATTGCGATGAAGCCAAAAACTTTTTCCAAGGAACAAAAGAGAGTTTCAAGCTCCTGATCTGAGAGATACTGCGAGTGTTTAATGGTAAGGAGTGCTACCTAAGTGAATGTATGCAATATTCTTGTGATAGAGGGAAAATGGCGAGAAGGCTCCAGTTTCTAGGTGTGGATAGAGTCAGTGAGGTCCAAGTACTTTGTGCTATTGATGTGGTCAAATTTATGGGAAGTGAGCAGGAACTTGGTTCATCCTCTCTTTCACTGGTTTACTACCTAAGCGTAATCCTTACCATGATCTGAAAGAAAATACACTTCAGTGCTGACCCCTTAGCTTATATTTAATATTATGCACTTTTATCATTTCAGAGGTGAGAGATATGCAACACTGCTGGGATAAGGAGACATTATAGTGTCATCAAGCCACCTGTTTTCATCATCTTTTAGAATGTTTATTTTCTAGTAGATCTCACTTTAAGCCTCATGTTTTTACTCCCAACACACACAAACATGTTTTTTCACTCAAGTTATTCTATAGATCCCTTTCACAATGTCACAAATCAAATGATATCATAGCCCTCACCTTACCCTGTAATTTTTCTACAGTTCAGGTGACCTTGAATTCCTTCACAAGTAATCCAAATGTTGTCATTTCTGAGGTCGGATGCAAGTGAGATGTGTCTGCAATTTGGAACCAAGTAATACATCTCAGAATGTTGACTTTGAAGATTATGATGCCCTAGGATGCCCAGCAGAGAAGGCAATGACACCCTACTCCAGTACTCTTGCCTGGAAAATCCCATGGATGGAGGAGTCTGGTAGGCTGCAGTCCATGGGGTCACTAAGAGTCAGACACGACTGAGCAACTTCGCTTTCACTTTTCACTTTCATGAATTGGAGAAGGAAATGGTAACCCACTCCAGTGTTTTTGCCTGGAGAATCCCAGGGATGAGGGAGCCTGATGGGCTGCCGTCTATGGGGTCGCACAGAGTTGGACACAACTGAAGTGACCTAGCAGCAGCAGCAGCAGCAGCAGGATCCCCAGTTATCACATCAAGGAGATGTTACTGGGAGGTAAATGTATCAGAGAAACATACCTGGGTCCTGAGGGCCTATGGTAGCCAAAGCTGGTCTATTTTTAGTCCAGGTTCAACATATTTTACATAAGACATAGAGGCATATGGTAAAAACTTCCATAAAACTATCAATAATATAACATGTCCACCTAAAATCAGTGAAGTTTGTCAAAATGTTTACTTGAGATACCAGCCTAAAAATGACTACTAAAAGTGGGTTAATTCATGATTCTATATGTAACGCTTTTGATGAATCTTCCTCCTCAGATCCCTTGATTTTAACCCTCTCCCTGAGTGTACCCGCCTGTCGTATTGGGGTTTTCCTAGACTATAATGCTGGAACTCTTTTACTTCTAAACATCATAGACCATGGCTTCTCATCTATAAATTCTCTTCATCTGTCCCTTATTGGAATTATCCATATTTCAGTCCTTTGAAAGGTGATGCCCCCATGACTCTGTGCTCGCCAAACTCTTGAACCTTCTCACACTCACTTCTCTGTAGTGTCTCATATTATGGGTACATCTAATACATTGGAGCTTATCTGCACCATTCTTACCTATTTGCCATGCACCCTCCTGTCTTTCCTGTGTGATTGTTCATGATTCATTGTTTATGATTTGCCTTTTATCATGTTTTCTTGATATTATGTTCACATTCAGGGAACATCTTAATTCACCATTTTCAACCCTAAGAGAAATGATAGATGCCCCCACAAAGTACAATTTTATCAAGGGACCACTTCTGCCAAATTTTTACAATCATTTCTTAGTAAGTGACTAAAACTAGAAAGGAAAGCTTTTCAATAATTTTTGGTATGTTATCAAAGACATACCTAGTATAGAAGTCATTCATTAAAGCATGAGTACTGAGCAGTGTCTCACTTTTCTCATTATGTCCCTTATTCATCCAGCCCTGGTGGATCCAGGGTAATTCAAAGGGGGGGCAGAGTTGGTGTCCTAGGAAAAAACTTATTTAATTACAGATATATAGAAAGATTAGAAACAGTGTAGTAAGAAATATTAGTGGAGAAAAAGAGGCTCAATAACTTGGTTTATGTGGGCTATCAATAAAATTCCAAGATAAGGAATTTGCACCATCTATGTTGGGCCACCAGCGCCACTTGAATTTTGGAAGGTGCCCCTCCTTGGGCTCCTTCTCGCGTGGAACGTAAAAGCCGAGGCAAGTAAGTAGACGTGGTGAGCATCCACGATCCAGATGGGAATTCAGCCAGAAAAACAGGGAGCAAGAAAGAAACGATACAGGGAATCAGTCTTTCCAGAAACTGATCCATTTTCTTTATTTTCAGGTTTGTTTATATACCTTTTTTTTTACACATAGAGACAAATGGAAATTTTTAAGTCACACGGGGATCAGCAGTCCTGACCTTTATCAAAATCAGGTGCTTCATATAAATGTATAAAAAAAAGTCTTAGGGGTTTTAAATCATCTTCTGGCCATGAGGCCTGCTGACATTTTATGATTCTTTCTTTCTGAAAACCAAAACACTTATTTTTTCCAAGGGTGTTTTTTCTTAAACCAGGCACCACTCTCTGAAGGTAGCAGATAAAGTTGTCTTCCTATAGGGTGAGGGTATAATAGGTTACAACTAAGAAAGGAATTTATTTAACCTAAGATTAACATGATTAATCTTAAAGGTTAATACTTATTTCTCCTATTTGCTAGTTATATTCATTATAAGGGCAGGGAATATAGATTTAGCAGCAAACATCAGCCCAACAAGTGAAAACCTTTCACCAATGTTGCTCTTAAGATCTATTTAGTTTTAAGATAGTGATAAAGTTACATTTTTACATAGCAAGGACACAGTGATTTATAACAAAGTACGGTGATCTATAACAAAAGAGAAAATTCAAAAGTCTAGTATTGCTAACATCAGAAACTACTATATTCCCTTTTATATATTCCAAATACATTAATATATTTCCAGGTGCCTAAGGATATGGAGGCCTGGCAGGAATCATTGACTCAACAATGAGAAAAGCCCTATGCTAATTAAGATTTTCAAAATACTACAAACTCTCTGTACTGTTTATGGTTGAGAGGTAGTAAACAATCATGTGCAGTAATGGCAGGAGTATGGATAATCCTGTCACACAAGATAGTCTGCCAGCAGAGAGGTTTGACCTGAGACCCTCTTGTCACACCCAGGAATTTTTATTGACTGGAGCTGCAAGTTTACTTCTTCTCCGAGAGAACCGGTGGGGAACAGCCTCCTGTAAAGTCAGAGGTGTAGGTGAAAGCATGAAAGAGTAAAATAGGTAGATCTGGTTTTGGGGATAGATGCTCAGGAACAGGGGGTTTCCTGAGGCTCAATCCTGCCTTTGCGTATGCCGAAGCCTCCTTCCTCATGACCTTTGCCATGGGCAGAGTTCCTCATGCTGGCTCCCAGCAAGAAAACATCATAAATAATATGTACTAAGAGTGGAAGTTTTATGCCCAGAGTATCTTATTTCAAGTCCTGTCTCTTCACATATTGGCAGTGTGACCTAGAATACATCCCTAATTGCTGTGTTTATTTTCTGAATGTAATCTTGATAGACATAAAAACTGTATAATACATAAATTATCAGAAGATAAATTATATTAAGTATAAAGCATCTTAAGTGTCTCAATAATAAATATTTGATCTATTAAATGCTAAAAAAATATAACCTGTGTCAGTGTCTCATTAAACAGGTCTTTGCTTTCAGGGCACAAAGATTCTTTTTACTAACATCACATTTTTGAGATCCTAGATCACCATTGTGATGCTGTCAAGACTATTTCAACTCTGCCTGTCATAGCAAAGCATGCGGGCCTATGTGTGTATCTGTCTCTGTTTGTGGGATTATAGTTATAGTTTTACTATAATTTCAGTATTGCTACATACTTGTTCTTATTAAGTAAACTAGATTCTATGAGATCTGGGATATTATTTATAACAAAAAAAAGTTACATGGAATTTACCTAATTAGTATTGCATATTAAACAATGCAATGTTTGCGATAACTTCTGTAACTTCTAGCACAAAAGGTAATCTAATATAATGTTTACTCATTTTCTTGTTCCTTCTCATTGTAACTGAAATAAATTATTTTCAGAATATATATTAGCTTATTTTTAACATTATGATTCTTTCTCTGCTTTAGAAACAGAATGCATTGAAACAACAGAACTATGGATGGAGGTTCATGACATTGTACAGGAGGCAGTGATCAAGACCATCCCCAAGAAAAAGAAATGCAAAAAGTAAAATGGTTATCTGAGGAGGCCTAACAAATAGCTGAGAAAAGAAGAGAAGCAAAGAGCAAAGGAGAAAAGGAAAGATATATCCATTTGAATGCAGAGTTCCAAAGAATAACAAGGAGGGATAAGAAAGCCTTCCTCAGTGATCAATGCAAAGAAATAGAGGAAAACAACAGAATGGGAAAGATGAGAGATTTCTTCAAGAAAATTAGAAATACCAAGGGAATACTTCATGCAAATATGGACACATGCAAATAAAGGACACAAATTGTATGGACCTAACAGAAGCAGAAGATATTAAGAAGTGGCAAGAATACACAGAAGAACTATACAAAAAAGATCTTCATGACCCAGCTAACCATGGTAGTGTGATTGTTCACCTAGAGCCAAACCCTGGAATGCAAAGTCAAGTGGGCATTAGGAAACATCACTATGAACAAAGCCAGTGAAGGTGATGGAATTCCAGTTGAGCTATTTCAAATCCTAAAAGATGATGCTGTTAAAGTGCTGCACCCAAAAAACCAACAAATTTGGAAAACTCAACAGTGGCCACAGGATTGGAAAAGATCCATTTTTATTCCAATCCCAAAGAAAGACAATGCCGAAGAATGTTCAGACTACCACACAATTGCACTCATCTCACACACTAGTAAACTAATGCTCAAAATTCTCCAAGTCAGGCTTCAACAGTACTTGAATAGTGAATTTCCAGGTGTTCAAGTTGGTTTTAAAACAGGCAGAGAAACCAGAGATCAAATTGCCAACATCCATTGGATCATTGAAAAATCAAGAGAGTTCCAGAAAAACATCTATTTCTGCTTTATTGACTATGCCAAAGCCTTTGACTGTGTTGATCATCACAAAGTGTGGAAAATTCTGAGAGAGATGGGAATACCAGACCACCTGACCTGCCTCTTGAGAAATCTGTATGCAGGTCAGGAAGCAACAGTTAGAACTGGACATGGAACAACAGGCTGGTTCCAAATAGGAAAAGGAGTATGTCAAGGCTGTATATTGTCACCCTGCTTATTTAACTTCTATGCAGAGTACATCATGGAAACGCTGGACTGGAAAAAGCACAAGCTGGAATCAAGATTGCTGGGAGATATATCAATAACCTCAGATATGCAGATGATACCACCATTATGGCAGAAAGTGAAGAAGAATTGAAAAGCCTCTTGATGAAAGTGAAACAAGAGAGTGAAAAAGCTGGCTTAAAACTCAACATTCAGAAAATTAAAATTAGGGCATCCGGTCCCATCACCTCATGGCAGATAGATGGGGAAACAGTGGAAACAGTGGCTGACTTTATTTTGGGGGGCTCCAAAATCACTGCAGATGGTTATTGCAGCCATGAAATTAAAAGATGCTTACTCCTTGGAAGGAAAGTTATGACCAACCTAGACAGCATATTAAAAAGCAGAGACATTGCTTTGTCAACAAAGGTCTGTCTAGTCAAGGCTATGGTTTTTCCAGTAGTCATGTATGGATGTGAGAGTTGGACTATAAGAAAAGCTGAGCACAGAAGAATTGATACTTTTGAATTGTGGTGTTGGAGAAAACTCTTGAGAGTCCCTTAGACTGAAAAGAGATCAACCCGGTCAATCCTAATGGAAATCAGTCTTGAATATTCATTGAAAGGACCGATGTTGAAGCTGAAACTCCAATATTTTGGCCACCTGATATGAAGAGCTGACTCATTTGAAAAGACCCTAATGCTGGGAAAGATGAAGGAAAGAGGAGAAGGGGGCGACAGAGGATAAGATGGTTGGATGGCATCACTGACTTTATGGACCTGAGTTTGAGTAAGCTTTTGGAATTTTGATGGACCTTGAACTGGCATGCTGCAGTCCATGGGGGTCTCAAAGAGTTGGACACAACTGAGCAACTGACTGAACTGAACTGAATGTTCAAAATTTTTAAACAGTTCATACAACTCTATATCATGCACACATACACACACACACACACACGAAAAATAACACTCTTTTGTTCATGTCTTTTGAAATTGCTGTTGATCTGTATCATTATTATTATTACAGTTTGTCTCTGCAAAGAAAAAACACATAATTTTTTCTTCACTGTATTGGTCGAGGTACTTCAGAGAAGTAGAATATCTATCTATATATCTATCTATTTTCATCATAAATATTTATTTGAAAGTGCTTAATTATAAGGAATTGGCTCACATAAATATAGACTTTGAGAAATACCAGTCCTGCCATCTGCAGATTAAAAATCAATGCAACTCAGTCCAAGTCTGAAGCTTGGGGCCACAGTACAGTCTAGTCTGAAGACCATGGAGGAGCTGCATCTCAGCTCAAGCATGCAAGCAGGAGCAAGAAGAACAGATTCTTCCTCTTCCTCATGTTTGTTCTTTTCAGGTCCCTCAACAAATTGAATGATAATACTCACCCTCCCTGGGGAAGGTAGCCTACTGAGTCCACAGATCCAATTCTGTTCTCATCTGGAAATGACACCCATACAGACACACCCAGAAACTATGTCTGACACAAATGACCAGTCAGTGTTAACACACAAAATTAACCATCAAACTAATTTTCTTGCTTCATTTTATAAGACTCTAAGGATTATATGGTAAACAGCATTAGATGCCACTGTCTAACAAATAACCCTCCTACAGTTTCCTCTTTTTCAACCTATTTAGGAAAAGTCTCATTTTAGCCATATGGCATCCAGCTTCTGAGTGTCAGTGTCAATGAACTTCCTGCTCTGTGATCACCCCTCTGACTGACCACCTGAGTGATTTCAGATTTGTTGAGCCATTTCCTCTAACATGCCTAGTAGGACAGACTGTTCACATTCACTTACCTCAGCTGGTGGACACAGGCCAGGGGAGAGCATGCCAGTGTTGCTGCCTCAAGGGAGCCCTCAGTGCGGGTCCTCACTGGGGAAAAGAGAGCACTTTACCCCCCCCCTCCTGACAGCTCCTTAATATGGAACAATGCATGGTGAGTGTCTGAAATTGCATTGCTTATGAAGCCTGATTTTCCAAAGGATGTATTATTTTAAAGAGACTTGAGAACAGCTTCTAGGAGAAGAGCTGAGAAAAGAATAAAATGTACTCACTGACCCACCAGGCTCAGGAATAAAAGGCTTGTTTCCTCATAGTGTCCTAGGTAGACGCCTCTTACTGGTCTATAGTTTCTCTCCTCCTTTCTCGCCCATACTCCACCCTCTAGAATTTAGCTTTCATTTTCACTTGTCATCCATTAGAGAGCTTAGTGGAGGTCAGGCGCTGGTGTGATGAGTGAATCCTGAACACATCTGCCCATTGCCTGTCTTCACAAGTTTTGCATTAGGATGTGAGGGTTGCTGAGTGGTTTGTGGAGGGAAGAGTTTGAAAGACACACAGAAGAAAACACGAACTCTGCTTGGGTGAGTTTCATTTGTTGTCTGTTTTAGAGGAAATGGCCCGGCCTGCAGGCTTCCTGGTTAGAGAATTGACTAAAGATCAGTCTGCAGGAGGTGGGGTCTTACAATAAGGGATATTGGAAGCTTCTGACCAATCTTATTTCTTCAACGTTGACTTTGAAAATTGTCATCTCTACGACATATTACTTTCACTCTCTCAGCTTAGACTCTTGTCTTCTGAGCTCACACAGTTCACCTCTGTCAGGCCCAAAACACAGAATTTTAGAACTGATTTGTTAGTTTACTGTTTCAGGTTTTATTTTGCTAGTATCACAAGGAAGTTATGGTGTATAATAATAGATGACTGCCTAGGAAATAAAGCAAAATTTCATTTTCCAAGTCTACTTAGAAAAAATGACCCCTTTCCATATAACATCCATAACCTGTGGCTTTATCCTACTTAGAGAAACAGTTTTACTGGAATCACAAAAGAAGAAAGTTCTATATATAAATTTACTTCTGGGAATTTTGCATAATTATTTTCTTTTTATGTCCTTTTTACTTATCTATAGCTGTTTCCTGTGAGGTATTTTAACTCTGTGCTCAGATGTGAGAAAAACAACATGCAAGATTCAATCACCTGACACCATGGCAGCCAAGTGGCCTACAGTTTTATCAGGCAAATGCCATCATATTCCTACACCCATCTCTCTGATTGCATTGGAGCCTTTGGGCTACTGTTTCAGGAGAAGTCTAGTGGTGGGTTCAGCCTTGATGTATAGAGACTAGTTCTTTTTATGTCAGTTGTGCTGCATCAACTTTGATGTATTAGCTCTTTGGAGCCCTGAAGGGAATATAAATTCTGCAGCGTCATGGCTGAATGCTTGCTCTTCGTCTCCTGTCTCTTTATGCTTTTGGTGTATCTCAAAATTGGTTGGATTGAAGAGAAATAGCTGGATGCTCCGTTACCATTTGGAACGCAGCTCGAGTTGATATAATGAACTTGAATTGATATAATGTCCACTTCTGTCTTGTTCTTCATCAGAGTCTGGTTGGGTTATAATCTTTGCAGCCATGGGCAAACTGCATATGGCTTCTGAGCTATTTGGGTATCTGTACCTTTAACTGGATAGCATTTCTGCTTCACTTTCATCTTCATTCTTTATGAGGTTTCCTTCATGTAGGATGAACATGGCACAGATGGAATTTCAATAGGTCTCAATTTATCTCTATTCAGCTTTTATGAGTTCTGCATCCCTTGGGCAGAGCAAAGGGAAATTTATTAGCTGTTTCATACTGGAGATCTTTGTTTTACCAGCAAACTTTGGCAACCATCAAGATATGGACTATCATCTGAGATGTTCCCTTTCCTCATCTGTTGTTTCATAGCCCTGTCTGCTTAAAGCCCCTACAGAACATCTGAGACTAGACTATGGCCAGAGAGCCATGGTGATTCCAGGTTGAAGAGCGAGCCTCTCTGCACTGTCACTTTGTGCTGCCCCCTCTGACTGACCACTAACAGTGGTTTCAAATTCGGATCACAAATCCCACTTACACAATCTCCTAACACATAAGCTACTGAAAGGTTGCTGCTATAAACTGAGAACAATGCAGGATTCTTGGCCTTTGGAGGACAGGAATTCAATCCGGGGCCAGTGATGTGGCTTGATCACTCAGAGCTTTTTGTATAAAAAAGTTTTATTAAAGTATGAAAGAGGGAAAGCTTCTGACATAGACATCAGAAGGGGACAGAAAGAGTGCCCCCTTGATAGTCTTAGAAAGAGTTATATACCTATTAGCAAGCTGCTAATTAGAGAAAATAAATGCCTCAAAACTGAGTGAGTTTCACCAGGCCTCTCACCCACAACATGCATTATGAGATAGCACTGGCACAAAGTGAGTCATCCTTGGCCATAAAACAAATGACATGAATCTTGAAGAAAAGCAGATTTCCAACAAATGCATAGTTCATTCAGTCAGTTCAGTTCAGTTGCTCAGTCATGTGTGACTCTTTGCAACCCCATGGACTGCAGCACACCAGGCTTCCCTGTCCATCACCAACTCCTAGAGCTTGCTCAAACTCATCTCTATTGAGTTGGTGATGCCATCCAACCATCTCATCCTCTGTCCTGCCCTTCTCCTGCCTTCAATCTTTCCCAGAGTCAGAGTCTTTTCCAATGAACACAGATCATTAGCATAGCTTAAGAAAGACATTTACATGAGAAAAATGCATTGGTTAGCTCAAGGTTTGAGATAAGGTTAAGTACAAAGGGAGCCAGGTATCACCATGACTGCACAGGATTAGAAGAGAAAAGAAAAAAGAAAAAAAAAAAAAAAGAAGCCTGCCATTGAGGTTTTATTTCCTCCTGTCACTTGAGGACCTTTGGCCTCCCTATCAAGGCTGTTGATACTCTCACCACCGAGTTTACTAAGCTTAGCTGGAGGTATCAGGACAGGAGACACAACACTGGGCATAAGTGCCTCAGGTGAGCTCTCAGAGATGATCCTTACAGGAGGTGCATTATCCCCATCATCTCAGCTTTGTAAGGAACCACACTAGATGGATGTGTGTGAACCCACCACAGATGAGATAAGCCTAGGGAGCTGATTACCTTGTAAAAAGACCATGAGCACCAATTTTCAGGTGCAGGGATCAAGACCATCCCCATGGAAAAGAAATGCAAAAAAGCAAAATGTCTGTCTAGGGAGGCCTTACAAACAGCTGTGAAAAGAAGAGAGGTGAAAAGCAAAGGAGAAAAAGGAAAGATATAAGCATCTGAATGCAGAGTTCCAAAGAATAGCAAGACGAGATAAGAAAGACTTCTTCAATGATCAATGCAAAGAAACAGAGGAAAACAACAGAATGTGAAAGACTAGAGATCTCTTCAAGAAAATTAGAGATACCAAGGGAACTTTTCATGCAAAAATGGGCTCGATAAAGGACAGAAATGGTCTGGACCTAACAAAAGCAGAATTAAGAAGAGGTGGCAAGAGTACACGGAACTGTACAAAAAAGATCTTCATGAACCAGATAATCATGATGATGTGATCACTAATCTAGAGCTAGACATCTTAGAATGTGAAGTCAAGTGGGCCTTAGAAAGCATCACTACCAAAAAAGCTAGTGGAGGTGATGGAATTCCAGTTGAGCTATCTCAAATCCTGAAAGATGATGCTGTGAAAGTGCTGCACTCAATATGCCAGCAAATTTGGAAAACTCAGCAGTGGCCACAGAACTGGAAAAGGTCAGTTTTTATTCCAATCCCAAAGAAAGACAATGCCAAAGAATGCTCAAACTACCACACAATTGCACTCATCTCACATGCTAGTAAAGTAATGTTCAAAATTCTGCAAGCCAGGCTTCAGTAATACATGAACCATGAACTCCCTGATGTTCAAGCTGGTTTTAGAAAAGGCAGAGGAACCAGAGATCAAATTACCAACATCTGCTGGATCATGGAAAAAGCAAGAGAGTTCCAGAAAACATCAATTTCTGCTTTATTGACTATGCCAAAGTCTTTGACTGTGTGGATCACAATAAACTGTGGAAAATTCTGAAAAAGATGAGAACACCAGACCACCTAACCTGCCTCTTGAGAAATCTGTATGCAGA
>SJYC01030813.1:0-10626 GCA_006408675.1 Madoqua kirkii
CATCAATAAAAATATTTTTTGCTTTTAAAGTGTAATACTATTTATTTTTAGGTATTCCAATTTCAGTTGTAGCTAATAGAATTTAAAATGAATCTCAAAACTATTTTCTTACTAGAAATGTAAGAATAGTTATCAAACTTTTGTGAAACTAGCTTTGGCTTTCAAATCAGTGATAATAGTTTAAATGTTTTCTACTGCCTAATGAAAATGTGCCAATCTTTTAGTATTGGGAAAGAAAATTAATCATTTCAAAGGTACTTTCTGAGATACAAGTTTCCATGATAACTGTATAGTGTGTGAGGGAAAACAAATTCTCTTAGAACAAAAGTGTTATTTGTGAGTAATTCTAAAGGGAAATGATGCATTCTGTGTTAACATGCATATGTGACAAAATTTGGAGGGGCAGTGATTTGATTTTAGGAGTTACAAAGAGGAGAAAGAATGTACAGACACATCACTTAACACTATGTCTTGATTTCCTATAAAGTCTTACAAGATGTCATTTAAAACTCACCTATTATGACTCCATTTAATAGTGAATATTTTTATTAATAATATGTGTTTCAAATAACAGAATTTAAGCAATATATTTAAAAGATAAAATCACATATAAAACTTTAATCTAGATATATATTTTTAATCAGCTGTACTTCAATCCAGATATATATATTTTTAATCAGTTGTTTCTCTTCTCAAATTTGTGTTTGATGGTACATATGATTTGCTATCATTCATATATGCCTCAGAATCAAATTTATGTTGAGTAACTAATATATTGGAGCATTTCCCAAGCTCTCTAGTGTTTTGTTTTCAACACATTTAATGGCTATTTAATGATGCACTGTATGAATATAAATTTTAATTTAATCTGCATTCTTTTATATAAGTGAGCTTTCACCAGCATAAATAATGTTATTATAAATAGTTTGACAAACAAATGTTAGCATACTTCACTTACTCTGATATGTTAGCATTTCCATATTTAAAAAGCTGGTAGTAGAATATTTTGGGCTTCCTTTGTAGCTCAGCTGGTAAAGAAAACGCCTGAAATGCAGGAGACCTGGGTTCTATCCCTGGGTTGGGAAGATTCCCTTGGAGAAGGGAAAAGCTGCCCACTCCAGTGTTCTAGCCTGGAGAATTCTATGAACAGTATAGTCCACGGGGTTGCACAGAGTCAGACACAACTGAGTTAGTTTCACTTTCAATAGAATATTCTGAGCCTACACAGTTCAGCTGTTTCCTGGTCTTCTTAATTAAGAATGTCACATTTGCTCCTTTTGCCTCAGTATCTACTATAATTTTCTCATCACTGGAAACTTTCAAGACAATGATTTATAAATGTGCTCTGTGACAAACAAAGTTAGAGGTAAAACCCAATGTGAAAATTAGAGAAAAGCGACAGAATTCAGTGTAGTCATTAAGTGGATGATTGAGATCTCGTCAGTGGCATGGAAGCATATTTTAGTTATTTCTAGATATTAAATACTGTGTTCTTTTTAGTTTTAAAATATATACATGTGTTAATATTATTTCAAACATGCATACTTCAAACTAGTCATCTCTCTCTAAATGCTGGTATTATGAATGCTTATCAGTATTTTACAGATGTTAAAAAATAAAAACTTAGTATGTATGCTTAAAAAATATCTAGGAAGTGGCATGCTTTGTCAAGTACTAATTCAAAAGCATTTCCTCAAGAAAACATGGCTCTAAAAATAGACACATATTTTTTCATATATTATATGTACCAATATTTCCTTTAGGAAACTGATCATCTGTAGCACTTGTTATTAAAAGACATCATTTGGTTAATTTCATATCTTATACTTCTCATTAAACAAGTGACTTACAATTTACAGGAAAGCTTACAAATTTTTCCTCTGACATCGTATTCTCTTTTAAAAGCACCAATAGTTTCTGTGGCTAAGGTCCTCTCGCCTGCTTCCCTTTCTCCAGAGGAGTCTTCCTTCAGTTCTCAGAGTGTAATGAGCTCCTTCCTGAAGCAAAGCTTTCTCAGTTACAAGAGTGCTCAATAAATTCTAGCTGTGAGAGCATGTGAAGCAACAAATACACTTAGTTTTCACCCTTGTTTTTGTTAGAATGTCTATAATGCATTAAAGGTGTGTACATAAACTATGAGGAAAAATGTCTAGACTTGGTTCAAAAGACTGGATTTAGGGTTTCATTTTTTTGTTGTTGTTTAAAATATGATATAATAAGAGATACTCTGTTTTGTTGTGATAACATTAAAATGTATGCATTGTAAAATATTTTAACTATAAAGGTCATGAAAGTGAAAGTGTTAGTTGCTCAGTTGTGCCCAACTCTTTGTGACCCCGTGCTCTGTAGCCTGCCAGGCTCCTCTCTTCATGGATTCTCCAGGCAAGAATAATAGAGTGTGTAGCCATTCCCTTCTTCAGGGGATCTTCCTCACCCAGGGATCGAACCTGGGTCTCCTGCATTGCAAGCAGATTCTTCACTGTCTGAGCCACCATTTTCCTTACTGCTACTGTTTCTATTGTTACTGTTATTGTGGATGGCATATTTGTTGTTGTTGCTATTATTACTGATATAGGTTCTTTGTTGACCAAAAGATTTTTTTAAATGACATTAAAAATGCAAAACATGGCAATAAAAACTCTAAGAATACAGGTTTCAGTTGAACTGACAAGTTACTCATTTGGGATCTAGTAGTGATGGTCTTCCAGAGAAGGCAATGGCATCGCGCTCCAGTACTCTTGCCTGAAAAATCCATGGACAGAGGAGCCTGGTAGGCTGCAGTTCATGGGGTCACTAGGAGTCAGACATAACTGAAGTGACTTAGCAGCAGCAGCAGCAGCAGTGATGGTCTTCAAATATCCCAATAAATTTTATATGCTGGAGTTAAGTTTACAGGTAGAATGAGACATCTAATTCCATAGCATATTTAATTTATAATTTTAGAAATGTATCTACTATTAATTTTCCTTTCCACTGTCCCTCCCTTTTGTCCACTCTCTCATCTCAAATGTCTGCCACATTCCAGGTCCTAGATATATAAAGATAAAAAAGAACCCAGTTTTCTAGTTTAAAAGTTTAGGCAGTTAGAACTACACAAAGTATTTTATTATCTGTGTAATATTATTACTGATAAATAAAAGTATTTAAAAATTATTTCCCAATATGAACAGAAAGAAAAGATTACTATGCAGTTTATATGTCTGAAAAATTATAAATAAATCAGTTGCCTAATCTATTAAATATATTATGCTATCTGGTAAAATCTGCAATAATATTGATCATGTTCAAAAATAAACTTGCTACTATCTTATAATTATTAAATTGAGGTTCCCTTAAGGAAAATTATATGTAGTTTATTGATGTATGTACAGTGGAATCATCTCTTAACCTGCACTAGGTATAGAATACATGAAATTTATAATTGCACAAAAAATAATGCAAATGCTTGCAAATGGGCAGAGTTGCTGATAAGATTATAATTATGGGCATAACTTCTTAGTATAGGGACCACATCCACTTGATTTTAAGAATTTTTTAAGACTCAAAATGTTTTTGCTTTTATAAATGGGAAGATCAAAGATGGCTAGGATATGGATAGGATATGATGGCCTAAAGCTAGCACCATGAAGACTCCCAAAACTCTGCCATGGTTTCATAAGATCTTGAATAATTCAACCATCATTAAAAGAACAAGGCTCAAATTTTCTTCGCAATCATTAAGATTTAACTGTCACTAAATTGGGGATGAAACAGTAATGCAAGTTCCCTAAAGTTTAATCAGCGTGCATGCATGTTAGGTCACTTCAGTCTCTTTGCAACCCTATGGACTGTAGCCAGCCAGGCTCCTCTGTCCACAGGATTTTCTAGGTAAGGGTATTGGAGTGGGTTGCCATGCCCTCCTCCCGGGGATCTTCCCAACCCAGGGACTGAACCCAAGTCTCCTGGGTGTTCTGTACTGTAGGCAAGTTCTTTACTGGCTGAGCCAACTTGGAAGCCCCATTTAATCAGCATGATCCAAAAACTAATTTCAACACATGCAAAAAGCTCTTGTTTCTTGTGGTTTTGAGAAGTCCTTTTGGTGAAAGTTGGAGTTATTTTGATTTTTATTTAATTTTAATTGTACAAACTCCATTTAGACTTCTACAGTGGATACTTTCACATGGATAGTTATGTAATATTCTGTTCACACCAAGAGGTTTGAAACAAATAATAATTTTAACGATAGCATTGAGTTGTAAAATGAGAATATTGGTCTATAAGGATGTTTTTCAAATTAATTCTTTGAATTTCTGGATTTATACAGGGATGTCAGTGATCCCCCAAGGGGGAAGAGGAGGTTGAGTACAGAGAGAATATGCAGCCACTTATCACCTGCAAGAAAGAAGCGGGTGCTGCTCTTTTTTGTGCTATGTGCTTAGTCGCTTAGTTGTATATGATCCCATGCACTGTAGCCCACCAGGCTCCTCTGTTCATGGGGTTCTCCAGGCAAGAATACTGGAGTGGGTTGCCAAGCTCACCTCCAGGGGATCCTCCTGACCCAGGGATCAAACCCAGGTCTCCTGCATTGGCAGGCAGATTCTTTACCATCTAAGTTCAAATACTAGACTTCTTGCTTTGGATTAAAAATAAAAGAATTTGTCTTGCTATAAAAGCATGAAAATTCCCTTTAGCTTTGATTTTGAAATATAGTCTTTTTACATGCAGCTAGTAAATGGCAGAACTGAGATTCAACCTAGGTAGTATAGCTTCAGAGGCTGCTCTTAACAGGTAGGCATGCTCCATTCCTGGTTTCCCTGTGGGTTTCCCTGGTGGTGTAGTGGCAAAGAACCTGCCTGCCAATGTAAGAGACCTAGGTTTGATTCCTAAATTGGGAAGATCCTCTGGAGGAGAGCATGACAACCCACTCCAGTATTCTTGCCTGGAGAATCCCATGGACAGAGGAGCCTGACGGGCTACTGTCCATGGGGTTGCAGAGTCAGATGTGACTGAAGCAAATTATCATACATACTGTTGGTAATGCTCCATTCCAGAAAGTGTGCTAGAAGTGTAACATATAATCTCACTGAATTATACTCAATGTTTTTGAATCATCACGTTGATAGTTAATGATTCAAAACTTCAGGTAAACTGTGATGTTTTTGAATCATCACATTAATAGTTAAAATAGTTAATGATTCAAAACTTCAAGTAAACTGTGCAAAGTGTCACACAGCAATGAAGGAGAGGAAAACAGGATGTCAATAATCCGTCAAACTCCACAGTCTGCACTCGCACACGTTGCTTGGCACTAAATTTCTACACTGATGTTGAGTTCTTTAATATCATAGCAGAAAAGGCATTTGATAATAAATTCCAAAGCCATTCTCCAGGGTTGCATAAAAGAGAGTAGTGAGAGTATCCTCATCAATGCAGCTTGCAAATAACTTGCAGCACAGCAGAAAGTCAGCATCAGCCAAAACTCAGGGCAGTGCTAGCTTCTCTCTATCTGCATACAAAACTACTTATAGACATCCGATTAGAAACAGTGCCTGTCTTTAGAAGAGGCCTGAACACTCGAGAAGGTAGTGAATTCCAAGTGTGTTTAATCTCATAGTGTAATCTGTTAGAATTTAAGGCATTCATATTTTTAACTTACTAAACTCAGACTGATTTAAATGTTTAAGTTTAGTGTGCATCACTTTTTTGGTATCACGTTTACTTTTTTTCTTTCTTTACCTGTTCAAAGGCACTTTCAATTATATCACTCCTTATCTATTCTAATGTCCTATATTTCACTCTTGGAGTATGTGCTTCCTCATACTTGTGTTTTTCAGCATTTGGAAACAAAGTAGAAGCTGGACACCTTAGCACAAGTGAGAAATTCTCTAGGAAAGATTTGAATTATAGAGTTAGAGCACGTGGTATGGGGCCAGGATTTAATATGGAGATCTTCAGTGTTTTTGCATCAAGGTCAAAGACTCCTGCAAATGTACGTTTTTTTCCGAGAAAATACAGGTCGTTGGCATCTCAGTGGTTTGTTTCTTTGATTGACTTTTACATAAAAGTTACATGTTCTTTACTCTTCCTCATCAAATCGTCTCTCTTCTTAAGTGCCAATATGTCTCCTTTCATCGTCCAGCTCCTGTATTTGGTCTCATGGCCATATTCCTTACAGCTGCCTATGGAACTTGCACTAATTTCTCTCACACAGGATTTCTATACCTCCTTCCTCTTCTTCCTTTCTAATTAAAAATGTAGTCACACCGTTGACCTAAAAAATTGGAGCTTTCTTTGATCTGTCTGCCCTTATCTTCACTACCAAATTTCTTAGAAGAACGGCCTTTTTTTTTTACTGCTTCCACATCCTTGCAAATTCTTACCATTATCACACTTGAATTTCTCAAATCCAACTCCTTTTCTCTTTTTAGTTACCACTGCCCCTCTATTGATTACCCAGAATATAGCAATCATTTTACTTTCCCTGCTTCCAGCTTCCTGTCCCTTGATCTTGCCCTCTGTTTAACCACTTGAGGTATCTTTCTAAAACTTAATCTTGTCAATGTTTCCCCCTGCTTAAATTCTTTTATTGACTTTCTAGTGGCTTCCTCTTATGGCCTAAATAATAGATTGATAGATAAGCCCTGGAGAGGAAAACATAAATCACATCAAATATTCTTACCACATGTTACAAGGAAATAAAATTTTATACTTGGCATTTTATGTTTAGTGATTTTTATAGGAGAAAAAGAAGCAGAAGGAAAGTAGGTCAATAATTTTTATCTCCAAAGCAAAATATGCCCTTAGGTTTAATAAGACTATGGTTTGCTTCATCATCAATGAGAACATAAGGGGAAGTAGTTCTGATTTATGCTTAGGTAGTTGGTATACAAAAATAATCTGAATCTGAAACATCTTTATTAGTTGGTATTTGCTACTTTAGGGACACCAAGCAAGACTTTACTTCTGGGAGGGATTCTGTAACAATTATAATGACAGTATTTTTAAAAAATTGGAACCAGTATTATATGACAGTCATAAGAATTCAATAACAGTCATAAGAATTCAATAGTGCTATTTACTCTGAACGTAAATATTACCTATTGGAATTATATACAGTAAAATCTCCAGCAAAAATATTGTTTCTTTCTCTACGTACTTTTTAATTTGGTAGGAGACTAATTTTCTCTTCAGATTGCTACAAATGCCTTTGAAAACAGTTCAAAGCTTATAACCCAAGGAATCTAGTTCTATGAGTAATGTCCTTATTTGATAGTTCCCAAGGAGGTTAAAGCATCTGCCTCCAATGCAGGAGACTCGGGTTTGATCCCTGGGTCGGGAAGATCCCCTGGAGAAGGAAATGGCAACCCTCTCCAGTATTCTTGCCTGGAGAAACCCATGGACTGAGGAGTCTGCTGGGCTGCAGTCCATGGGGTCACAAAGAGTCGGACACAACTGAGTGACTTTACTTTAAGGTAGGTGAAACAGTGTAAACTTACTAGCATATGCTCTCAAACTATTCTCAGACACCAAGCAATACAATAGTGGTATGTGCTTAAGTTGCTTCTGTCATTTCCAACTCTGTGACACCATGGACATGGCTCCTCCGTCCATGGGATTCTCCAGACAAGAATACTGGAGTGGATTGCCATTTTCTTCTTCAGTGGATCTTCCTAATAATTGAACCTGTATTTCTTATATCTCCTGCATTGGCAGGTGAGCTCTTTACCACTAGCGCCACCTAGGAAAATCCAATAACAGTGTTGCTGCTGCTGCTGCTGCTAAGTCGCTTCAGTTGAGTCCGACTCTGTGCGACCCCATAGAGGGCAGCCTACCAGGCTCCCCAGTCCCTGGGATTCTCCAGGCAGGAACACTGGAGTGGGTTGCCATTTCCTTCTCCAATGCATGAAAGTCAAAAGTGATTAAAAGGTCATAAAGTTTAGCTTCAGTCAATGTATTGATATTTACTAGTTCAATGATATTAGGACTTAAACACAAAAATGGATAACTTACAATAAAAAAAAAACTAAAAAACTGAAAACTTTAAAAAATTATGCACATATTAATGTACATATATTGATGTGAAAAATAAAGAATTTTAGGATTAAAAATGTTTGTTGTCTCTAAAATGCTATATCTACTAAGATGTAGGTGTGTAAGACATCAGGGCTTACCAAAAATAAACAAATATATAGATTTACAAATAATAACCTTGCAGAAGTTTTTGTTCCTATGCATTCACTGTCACCCTCAAAATTATCTTGCTCCTATCTTGGAAAGATATATATTTAAATTCATATGTTTAAATAGATAGCATATAGAAAAAAAGAGTTAATTAAAGCATAGTTCCTAGAAGGAGTGGAAGGATCAGCTAATAGCAAGCAGCTGGTCAGAAAACAAGCTATCTTATAACCGGATATCTGGGCTCAGTAAGAGATGATCCTACCTAGTGACAGGAATATGGAAAAAATAAATACGCTTATTTTTAGAGTCTCCTTTAATTCCCAGGCTGAGGATATCCATTATTCACAACGTTGGCTGTAAATTAGAATACCTAGGGGCTTTGAAAATCACTTCCCAGAATACACTCCAGCTCAATTAAATCAGCATCTCTGGAGATGAGATTTTGGCATGAGAATATTTATAGCTCAACAGTGATTAAAATGCATGGCACAGGTTGAGAATCACTGATCTATAATGACTTCAGGTGCATCTACTGAGAATTCTTGGAAAATTCTCTCCCAATAGATTTTTGGCAGAGGAGAGAAAAATGCAAAAAGTCCCTTTCTCCAAGCCTCCAGGTGCCAAGCAGAATGTAATTTGCACTTGAATGCCTTCTAGCTCCTGGATAGGACACTGATACCTAACATGACTTTAGCATTCCTGACAAATTTGAAAATTGGCAAAGAGCCTTTGTCCCATTAAGCAGGTTCAACAGTCACAGCCTTTAAAGTTCTGTTTAAGTCTAAGTTAGTGGGTAACAAGGAAAGGAAGAAAATAGCCTGGCATTGAGGTGTTCTAATAACATTGTTCCATTGTTTTTAATCTGCATTTCTTGTCCAAATTGCTTTTCATTGGTATCTTTTACTTCTGCAGTAGCTTATATCATTTGCTGTTATAATCCCTGAATTTAAATGTACTGTGAGGATTCTGTGGTACTTTTAAGAATGCAATTCATACTTATTGTTTAGATATATTTTCACATGAACAATAAAATAAGGTGTAAAGCTTAATTGTGAAGGAAAAAAATATTATCCAATCAAGAAACCTTCTTTATATCTTTTCAGAGTACTACACAAGTTTCCAGATACAGTAATGACACTGATTTCATACTTCTATCACTTGCTTTCTTGGTGCCACTTTGATCACATTCAGACCAATTTTCAGTAAGAACAGAATTTTGTGAAATTTCAACTAACTTCAGTTTCATTCCCATCCCTGCTCAGTGGTAGTTGTGAAAATAACAGCCTGCATTTCCAGGACTGGAGGGGAAAAAAGAGAGTTTATTCTCAAAGAATTGTAATTAACTAAATGAATAAATAAATGACAGAGGAAAGACAAATCTCCTAAGTGAAAGAACTTCAAATAATTCATGTAGATGCTCTTCCCTCAGAGAGGTGATTTTTCCCCCTCTATATGGACTGTGTATAAGAAAGATTTCTTTCCAAAAAGTACAACACAGAAAAGGGGATAAATTGTAATTTTGCAATGAAAACCTGACAATAACTCTTTCAGCCACACAATTTCAAGGTCTGCATCAACAGACATAAATCATGTCCATAGTATGTGTGTAATAAAAATGATGTATGATGTAATAAAAATTGCATTTTTATCTCTGTGATCTTTCTCCCCAAAACTTCTGAACTCGGTTTTATCATAAGAAAGTATCAGACATGACAGTAGAGGGGCATTCTACAAAATATCTGACGAGTATTCCTTAAAACTACCAGAGTCATCAAAAACATAGAAAGTCTGAGAAATAGTCACAGCCAAGAGCAGCTTAGGGATCAGTTCAGTTCAGGTGCTCAGCTGTCCAACTCAGATGTCTGTGATCCCATGTCTGTAATATGCAAGGCTTCCCTGTCCATCACTAACTCAGGGAACTTACTCAGACTCATACCCATTGAGTTGGTGGTGCTATCCAACTATCTCATGCTCTGTTGTCTCCATCTCCTTCTGCCTTCAATCTTTCCCAGCATCAGGGTCTTTTCCAGTGAGTAAGTTCTTCACATCAGGTGGCCAAAGTATTGGAGTTTCAGCTTCAGCATCAGTCCTTCCAGTGAATATTCAGGACTGATTTCCTTTAGGATGGACTGGTTAGATCTCCTTGCAGTCCAAGGGACTCTCAAGACTCTTCTCTAACACTACAGTTCAAAAGCATCAATTCTTTGGTACTTAAGCTTTCTTTATAGTCCAACTCTCACATCCATATATCACAGCTGGAAATACCATAGCTATGATTAGATGGACCTTTGTTGGCAAGGTAATGTCTCTGCCTTTTAATATGGTGTCTAGATTGGTCATAGCTTTGTTTCCAAGGAGCAAACATCGTTTAATTTCATGGCTGCAGCTATCATCTGCAGTGATTTGGGAGCCCAGAAAAATAAAGTCTGTCACTGTTTCTATTTTTTCCCTATCTATTTGCCATGA
>SJYC01030815.1:0-23992 GCA_006408675.1 Madoqua kirkii
ATTTCTTTGGAAGGAATGATGCTAAAGCTGAAACTCCAGTACTTTGGCCACCTCATGAGAAGAGTTGACTCATTGCAAAAGCCTTGATGCTGGGAGGGATTGGGGGCAGGAGGAGAAGGGGACAACAGAGGATGAGATGGCTGGATGGCATCACTGACTCGATGGATATAAGTCTGAGTGAACTCCAAGAGATGGCAATGAACAGGGAGGCCTGGCGTGCTGCGATTCATGGAGTTGCAAAGAGTTGGACATGACTGAGCAACTGAAGTGAACTGAGATATCAGACTTCTATAATTCAGCGAATCTTTTCAGGCAAAGGTGAAATTACTATATAGACAAAACCTAGCAGAGTTCACTCATTGCTCTGAGTGTTAATCGAGTCTGTGAAGTTTCTTTCCTTCATTTTACTCAGGAGATAGGTGACAGGTCTCTGAAGGAGGACCCCTAACATATTAAGTTCAGCCTCATTCTGTGAATTGAATACACATGATCTTTGTATAAGTCATTGTCTCCATTTACACATTAGAGGAAGGGTTTCCTCTTATACATACAAACACATTGTCACATATGAGGTCATGATGATATGGAAAACCATTTTCAGTGCATAGCAAATGATGGCATGGAAGTCTGAAGCTTGGGCCACAGTACAGTCTAGTCTAAATGCGATAGAAGAGAGCATCTCAGCTCAAGTAGGCAGGCAGGAACAGGAAGGACAAATTCTTCCTTCATCCACATGTTTGTTCTTTCCAGATCCCTCAACAAATTGAATGATGATGCTCACCCATCCTGGAAAAAGCAAACTACTTTACTGAGTCCACAGATCTGGAAACTACACCTACACAGACACATCTAGAAACAGTCTGACACAAATGACCAGTTGGTGTTGACACACAAAATTGATTTTACGGCTTCATTTTATAAGATCCTAAGGATTATATGTTAAACAGTAGTACACTTGCCTGGAATATCCCATGGACGGAGAAGCCTGGTGGGCTGCAGTCCATGGGGTCATGAAGAGTCGGACACGACTGAGCAACTTCGCTTTCACTTTTCACTTTCTTGCATTGGAGAAGGAAATGGCAACGCACTCCAATATTCTTGCCTGGAGAATCCCAGGGATGGGGGAGCCTGGTGGGCTGCCGTCTATGGGGTCGCACAGAGTCAGACATGACTGAAGTGACTTAGCAGCAGATGTCATTGTTCAACAAATAACACTCTACAGTTTATTCTTTCTCAACCTATTTAGTAAAAGCATCATTTTGCAACATAGCATTCAGCTTCTGAATGTCAGCATCAGTAAACGACCACTCTGTGATCACCTCTCTAACTGACTAGTGGAGTGATTTCAGATTGGTCGAGCCATTTCCTCTAACATGACCTAATAGGACAGACTAGCCAGATTCACTACTTCACCTGGTGGACACAGGCCAGTAAAGAGCAAGCCAGTGCTGCTGCTTCAAGAGAGTCCTCAGTGTGGGTCTTCACTGGGGTAAAGGGGGTGCTTTACTCCTGCATCTGACAACTCTTTAGTAAGGAAACAAGACAAGGTGTGTGTGTGAAATAACATTGCTTAGGAAGCCTAAGTTTTCCAAAGGACTGATTATTTTGAAGAGACTTAAAAATAGCTTCTTGGAGAAGAGCTGAGATAAGCATAAAAAGCACTGACTGACTCATCAAGCACAGGCACAAAGCCTTCTTAGTTTCCAGAGCCCCTATGTGGATGCCTCTTACTGGCCTTATAGTTCTCTCTTCCTTTCCTGGCCAAACTCCACCCACTAAAATTTAATTTTCAGTTTCCTTCAGGCCCCTGGTGAGGCGAGTGAATCCTGAGCACATATGTTCAAGACTTGTGTTTACTCTTCTCCAACAGATGACAACTTCTCCATTCATATCTGAGAATAACTAAGGGATTTGTGGAGGGCAGAATTTGAAAAGTACACAAGAAAAAAATGGAATCTGCTTAGGTGAGGTTTATTTGTTGTCTGTACGCTGTAGCCCTGGGACTTCTTTGGAAGGAATGATGCTGAAGCTGAAACTTCAGTACTTGGGCCACTTCATGTGAAGAGTTGATTCACTGGAAAAGACTCTGATGCTGGGAGGGATTGGGGGCAGGAGGAGAAGGGGACAACAGAGGATGAGCTAGATGGCTGGATTCCATCACGGACTCTATGGACGTGAATCTGTGTGAACTCCAGCAGTTGGTGATGGACAGGGAGGCCGGGCGTGCTGCGTTTAATGGGGTTTCAAAGAGTTGGACACGATTGAGTGACTGAACTGAACTGAACTGAACTGAAGCTGTTTTAAACGGGGGAAAGGTTCAGCTTGCAGGCTTCCTGGTTAGACTGCTGGCTGAAGATCAGTCTAGGGGAGAAGAAGTGTTAAGAGAAAGGTGGTAGGAATAAAAGAAAGGCTTTGTTTGTTCCTTGGAGAGACTGTTTATTTCTGTAGGCTGAATCTACCCACAGAGACTTTGAATTCTGTAAGTACGAATCAAACATACTGAGAACAGCCAGAATCTTTGGTCTTTCAGAGTTAGACAGTCCCTTTCCTCAGTAACAGGTCAAAGGCTGAAGGGTCTTCCAGTCCTGATTTTTTCATTTCTATTGGTGTAGAAATACAGCATTTCTGCATGGCTGCATAGATCGTTTCTCATTCCCTAGGTTTTCCTGTGCTCAGAAATCAGATGCTGTGACCTCTGGTAGGCTCTGCAGCCTGTCATGATTTCTCTTGTCTAGACACAGGGAAATACTGCAGTTCCTTATACTCCCTAGCCTGTTCATGCTTCTCCTTCAGTGGGATGTGCCACCCAGAAGCAGCTCAGCTGAGAGATTGGGGCAAGGGAGCACTTGGGAAAAACTTCCAGAAGTGCCATCTGGAAGCATCTAATTTCTAGTAACAGTGACATCTAATTTTAAGTTTTAAAGACTTGTTACTTGATTGTTACTAAGGATAGCAAAAGATGTTAGAGAAGTATTCTTACACCACATCATGAGACTTATGAAGGAAGATAAATTAGAGGAACCACATGTTTATCTACCTTCCTCTTTCTTATAAGGGTACAGCTGTAGCCACTGTACTCAAGGCACAGAAACAGAAGTCAAATCTTTTTTCTCACCATGACCTCTTCTCTGTTGACCAAATCTTATTTGGACATTATCACTTCTGCTACAAATTCCTTGTCGCCCTCTCAGCCACAGAAGATGTTAGAAACAGCTTCTGAATTCGCACAGTGAACCTTTGTCATAGTCATTACTACATGATTTTCAAATAGATATGTTACTTTACTGCTTCAGGTTTTATTTTGCAAGTGTTGTAAGTAGTTTATACCATATAATAGTAGAAAACTGCCTGGCACATAAAGCACGATTTCACTTTCCAATTTGATTATCAAAAATGATGGTTTCCCATCTAACATCAGGAATTTGTGGCTCTATCACATTAAGAGAAACAGCTTTACTGCAGTCACAGAGGAAAGTTCTGCTTATAAATTTCCTGTTTGGACTTTTACATAATTATTGTAGTTTTATGTCTTTTTGTTGATCTATAGTTGGTACCTTGAGATATTGTGAGTTTGTATTCTCATGAGCTCAAATGTCAGGTGACCAATCTGTAAGGTGCAATCACCTGAAGTTTTTACCAGGCAGAAGTGACTCATGTTCCCACATCTGTCTTCCTGCTTGTCGAGGAGACACTAGGTCACTGTTTAGGTAGTGGTGGGGTATCATACTTCATATGTGAGAACTCGTTTCTTCTGTGTCTGTTGTGATCACTGCTTTGACGTTAGCTCTTATCTCTGCAGAGAAAATAAGTCTGCCACCCCATGGCTGAATGCATGTTCTGATCCTCTCTTCTCAATACGATCTTGATGCAGCTGAGCACCGGTTGGATCTTGAATGCATTGAGATATAACTGGAGGCCCCTCACCAGATTTGAATCATAGTTTTAGTCTAGATTTGAATCATGTTGACCTCTGGTTTTATTCATCAGAGGGTGATCTGGGGTACTTGATCTTTGCAGCCAGGGGCAAAGGGCATATTTTCAGTTTCTGTAACATTAGCTGGATTGTATTTCTGGTTCACTTTCAGCCTCATCTTTATATATATATATAAAATCATTGGAGGCTAATTATTTTACAGTTTTGTGGTGGATTTTGCCATACATCGATATAAATCAGCCATGGATGCACATGTGTCCCCCCTTTTGAACCCCACTCTGACCTGCCTCCCCACCCCATCCAGAGGGATGTCTGTCTTATATATAGAGTCGTTACTGTCTTTCTGAATTCCATATTTATGTGTTAATATATTGTATCGGTGTTTCTCTTTCTGACTTACTTCATTCTGTATATTAGGCTCTAGTTTCCTCCACCTCATTAGAACTGACTGAAATGCATTCTTTTTTATACCTGAGTAATATTTCATTCTGTCATTGTATCACAGCTTCCTTATCCATTCATCTGGCAATGGACTTCTAGGTTGCTTCCATGTCCTAGCTATTGTAAACAGTGCTGCATTGTACATTGGGGTACATTTGTTTCTTTCAATTCTGGTTTCTGTGGTGTGAATGCCCAGCAGCGGGATTGCTGGGTGGTATGGCAGTTCTATTTCCAGTTTTTTTAAGAAATCGCCACACTGTTCTCCATAGTGGTTATACTAGATTGCATTTCCACCAGCCATGTAAGAGAGTTCCCTTTTCTCCACACCCTCTCCAGCATTTTTGGTTTGTAGACTTTTTGATTCAGCCTCATCTTTATCAGGATCTTTCATGCAGGATGAACACAGCACAGCTGGAGAGTTTCAGTAAGTCTCAATTTAACTCTGTGCAGGCTATATAGCTTTCATCCCCTTGTTCAGAGTGAACAGAGCTGTCTCACACTGGAGACCTTTCTTTTATCATCAAACTTTGGCAACCATTAGGATAGGAATGTCATCTGAAAGCTTCCCTTTCTTGTTTGTTGCTTCATAGTCTGCTTTGCCTGGGACCTCTGATAGACCCTCTGAGCTTAGACTATGCCACAGGGCCATAGTGAGTCCAGGCTGAGGAATGAGCATCACGGGGCTACCACTCTGCGATACCCCCACCAACTGACCACAAGCAGTGGTTTCCAATCTGAATCACCAATCCTACCCTTACAACCCTATAAGATATAAACTGCCAGCTAGGCTGAGCTTAGCTGGGAGTTACAGGACAGGAGACATAGCACTGGGCACAGCTGCTGTAGTTGAGCTCTCAGAGATGTTCCTTGCCGGAGGACATTTTCTCTGTCATCTCAGCTTTGTAAGGAACCATACTAGATGGATGTATGTGAATCCACCACAGGTGAGATAACTTTAGTTCTGTAAAGATCTGAACTCTTTGTAAATGACCATACGCACAACTTCTAAGGGACCTAAAACAGACATGTTTGACAGAAGATTCACAATTCCCTTGTGAAAAATGAGATGTATGTTCACCAATCATTATTTAAATTCCATATAAAGTCTTTCTAGCCCAAATGCATTTCATACATCAGGCTAGTCTTGATGTCAACAACGTGGTCATGAAAGGCTACTGACTTTCCACTTTGTTGAAATCCAATAGGTTTCCCAGAAACACAAAGCACATGCAACAAAAACAGCAACACTAACAACAACAACAACAACAACAACAAAACCTTAGAAAAAAATAAGGGCACTATGATCTTTACAGGAGGAAAATGTTCAGGACTGATATTAACCCTTTTTCCCAAATATGTAATTCAACTCCCACTTTTGTCCTTTTACCTCCTCTCATCTCTCACTCTCACCTGCTGCCCAGAATTTCCTTCATCATCTTGTCCCTCAAGCTGTCACCATCTCTCCCCTGAACAGCTGAGCCTGCATCCTACCTGATCTTCCCAATTTCACACTGGGTCCATTCAACATCTCACACCCCAAGGCACAGCTTGTCACGCCCTTACTCTTCTCTGATGGGAAAACATTGATAGCTTCTCCTGGCTCTCAGAAATGAGTCCCCAAATGTTACATAATTTGGGAAGTGTCATATTTCATGTCACTATAGCCTCTTGTAATACAAGATTAGCAGTCTTCTGTGAACAGGCACATTGGCCTTTTAAAACTCATACAAGATGATATGTCTTCCAGAAACATCATTTCCTTCATCTAATACACACTTTTTCTCTTTGTCTTTTAATGTCTCCTTCATGTTCTTCAGTTTTCAGTTCAATCTTTATGTTTTTAAGTAGGAAGTTTTGGATAATTCCATATTTCCCCCCAGTCTTTGATTTCTGAACAACACATATGTCTCTCTAGTAGTGTTTTCTCTATCTCTTTGTATATATATGCAAGTGTTAGTTGCTCAGTTGTGTCTGACTCTTTGCCTCCCCATGGACTGTAACTTCCTAGACATATATCCAGATTAAATTCTAATTCAGAAAGATGCATGCACCACCCCAGGACTCATTGCAGCACTATATAAAATATCCAAGCCATGGAAGCAACCTACATGTCCATCAACAGATAAATGAAGAATACATACAATGGAACACTAGACATAAAAAGGATGAAATAATGTCATTTGCAGCAACATGGATGGACCTAGAGATTATTATATACAGTGAAGTAAGACAGAAAGAGAAAGAGAAATATTGTGATATCACCTATATTTGGAATCTAAAAAAAAGATACAAATAAATTGATTTACAAAACAGAAATAGACTCATAGACATAGAAAACAAACTTATGGTTACCAAAGGGAATGGGTAAGGGAAACAAATTAGGAGTTTGGAATTAATATATACAATCTACTATACTTAAAATGGTAAACAAGGGTTTTCTATATACCACGGTAACTATACTCAATATCTTACAATAAACTTTAATGAGAAAAGAACATGAGAAAGAATATATATACATATATATATATATATATATATATATATACACATACACATATACATATGCATGCATGCCCAGTCTCTCAGTTGTGTCTGATTCTTTCAGACTTCATGGACTATCCTGTCAGGCTCCTCTGACCATGGGATTTTCTGGGCAAGAATGCTGTAGTGGGCTGCCATTTCCTACCCCAGAAATGTTCCTGACCCAGAAATCAAACCCACATCTCCTCCATTGGCAGGCAGATTCTTACCACTGTGCCACCTGGAAAGCCCTACGCAAACACACAAACACACACACATGCACGTGTATGTGTGTGCACGCTTAGTCATTTCAGTTGTGTCTGACTCTTGAGACCCTATGGACTATAGCCCTCCAACTTTCTGTCTATGGGATTCTCCAGACAAGAATAATGGCATGGGTTGCCATGCCCTCCTCCAGAGGATCTTCCCAACCCAGGGACTCAACCCAGAAGCTAGGCTTCCCTGGTAGTTCAGGTGGTAAAAAATCCACCTGAAATGCACGAGACCCAGGTTCAATTCCTGGGTTGGGAAGATTCTCTGGAGGAGGTCATGGCAACCCACTCCAGTATGCTTGCTTGGAGAATCCCCATGAACACAGGAGCCTAGCAGGCTATAGTCCATGTGGTCACAGAATCAAACACAACTGAGCAACTAAGCATAGCACAGCACAGAATGTATGTATATCAGAGAATGCGATGGCACCCCACTCCAGTACTCTTGCCTGGAAAAATCTCATGGACGGAGGAGCCTGGTGGGCTGCAGTCCATGGGGTTGCGAAGAGTCAGACACGACTGAGTGACTTCACTTTCATTTTTCACTTTCATACATTGGAGAAAGAAATGGCAACCCATTCCAGTGTTCTTGCCTGGTATATCCCAGGGACAGGGGAGCCTGATGGGCTGCTGTCTATGGGGTCACATAAAGTTGGACACAACTGAAGTGACATAGCATATATATATTAAATCACTTTGCTGTACACTTAATACTAACACAACATTCTAAATCAACTATACTTCAATTAAAAAAAAAAAGAGTGAGTAATACTGGTACACCATGAGGAGAGAAAAGCAGGTATAAAAGCCCAAATACTTAAGTGGTTTAGGGCCTTTTACATTGAGAATGTGCTTTTAGCATGGAGGAGAAAAAGCAGGATAGATGGTGGGTCACTCACAGATCTCAGTAAGAAAAGATCACTAGTTTTTGTATTTGTAAAGAAAAATAGCAATCAACCCATAGATGAGAATAGATGAAATTTGTCATGTGACATGAACTGGAAATAAAATGTTTAGAATTATTATTAAAAAAATCATTTTACCAGGTCAAGAAGCTCTTTTTAAATTTTTTATCCTTTAATATTTTTATTTTTAATCCTCCAATACTTTTTTCTTGGGTCATCCTTGATTTCTAGATAACTAGTGTAATTTTACTTCTACTTTTCTTACTCTACACTCGTAACCTTTCCAATCATTCAAGGATCTGTGGACCAGAGAACTGTCAGAAATCAAGACCATAAGGAGCAGGTGAGCCACTGCCATGGCTTCAGGAATCCTGACGAACATACAAGAGGAAGTGACCTGCCCCATTTGCCTGGAGCTTCTGACTGAACCCCTGAGCCTTGACTGTGGCTACACCTTCTGTCAAGCCTGTATCACTGCAAACAATGAGGGATCCATAATTGGCCAAGAGGGGAAGAAAAGCTGCCCTGTGTGCAGAGTTAGTTTTGAGCCTGGGAACCTGCGGCCCAACAGGAATGTGGCCAATATAGTGCAGAGGCTCCGAGAGGTTAAGGTGAGCCCAGAGGTGGAGCAAGAGAGAACTCTCTGTGCTCACCATGGAGAGAAACTCCAGCTCTTCTGTGAGCAGGATGGGAAGGTCATTTGTTGGCTTTGCGAGCGATCTCAGGAGCACCGAGGTCACAACACATTCCTCATGGAGGAGATTGCACCACAGTACCAGGTGAGAGACCAAAATGGAGAAAAAAACAGAGCAGGAAATGGTGCTTGAGGGAAATCTCTACTTTGCATTGGGCTTTAATTAGCTGGCTACCAGGGACTTGAGGCGTGTAATCTCTTTTTTTCATATGCCTACCTTCTGACATGTGAAGAAAATTTCTGTGTGTTCCACCCAAGTATAAGCAAACAAATGGACTCTTAGGTAGAAGTAGATATTCATGTGCCTTTACTAGTGTGTGAACATCTGGGGCCAAGAGAAGCTCTCATTATACTTTTGAACATGATAGTTAACTAGGACACTGGGTGGGTTGATGCGTAAGTTTTTTCTTTTGTACAGAATCAAATTTCTTCCAGAACAAAGAGAACCAGTCTTCTCTTGGTAAGGGGGCAGTCAGTTCTATATCTTGAGTCTCAAAGAACACATTCAACATCAAGGTCTTCTTCCAAGTCACAGATTCTAGTCACTTTCACATTTTTTGTAAAGTCTATTCTCTTTGAATATCAGCCTTAGTTATCCACTATAGTGATGCTGAGAAAGCCCATTATCATGAAAATGGTGTGATTCTTTTCTCACAGCAAATGCTCCAGTCATGTCTGCAGACACTGAAGCGGAAGGAACAGGAAGCTGAGGAGCTGGAAATTACAGTTCGCCAAGAGATGTCTACTTGGAAGGTATGAGGGGACGCTTGCTGAGAAAGTTAGACAGGTGTCTATGCAGGACCTTGGGTTGGTCACAAGGAGCTGCCTTTTTCTTTGTACCATGACAGTTAAGTCATTTGGCTCATCCTTTTCTTCAGCCTTCCCGTAATTGGTGTGGTATAAAAAAGTGGCCATATCACAAATACACATAAATACTGGAGGGGGAGTATCTATAGAGAGGGTCTCTCTGATGAGGATGGCTAGGGAATTTTATATTCCATTCTTATCATGTTTATTAGTCTTCTCAGGGAGATACCTGACAATGGCTCATGGTTCTGTCCTCAGTGTTCAACTTTTTGGGAGTGGGTGGTAGGAGGGGGTCAAGAGTAATGGAGGGAGGCATGAGCATCCTGGACAGATGTGTGAAGGCTGCCCACACCCAGAGATCCCATTTGGCTCTGAGTTGTCCTCAACAGTGCAGACTTGGGACCATTATTTTGAAATATGGTATAGAGGAAAAAGATATACACAAAGTCAGCTACCCAGGTATTGCTTTCCTCTTTCTATTTCACTTCCTTGTGGGCTTCCCTGATAGTTCAGTTGGTGAAGAAACCTCCTGCAGTGCAAGATACCCCGTTCAGTTCCTGGGTTGGGAAGGTCCCCTGGAGAAGTGATAGGCTACCCACTCCAGTATTCTGGCCTAGAGAATTCCATGGACTATACAGTCCATGGGGTTGCAAAGAGTCAGACATGACTGAAAGACTGTCACTCCTTGTGGGAACTTCCCAAGCAGAATAGTCCCAGGCCATTGGTCCAAGTACCTCTCTCTGTCTTTTTCTTATTCCCTAAGACTCAAATACAAAATGAGATACAGAGTGTCCAGGGAGAGTTTACAAAACTAAGACAAATCCTGGACAGTGAGGAGGCGAAGGAACTGAGAAAACTGAAGGATGAGTTGGGAGTTATTCTCAAAGAGCTGGCAGAATCTGAGAATGATCTGGTCCAAGAGAAGCTGTTGGTGAGCAGTCACACCTCAGATGTGGAGCGCCGTTTGCAGGAATCAACAATGGAGATGCTGCAGGTAAGACTTGGAAAGGAATCCCAGCATCTGAGGCATGAGAGAAATATGTTCCTATGATTCTTCTGATGCCCTGGTGGAGGTTGCTTTGACCCTGCAATATACCTTCTCTGCATCTATTTCAGAGGTTGTAAGAATAACTAAACTATTCAATGTAGGAATAAAAGAGGAAGTTCTATTTTTAGTGTTATCAAGCTCATTGCAAACACTTCACTGTCTAGAGAAGTTTTATTGTGTTCAGTGATTTTCCATAAGGCCTTGTTTTCTGTGGTCCAGTGCTAAACATTGATCAAATACCGTTTCATGATTCAAATTATCACAGACAAATTCACTTCAGATTCCAAGAAGTATTTTGTCCCTCAATGTGTTGAGATTCTCTACCGTTTTCTGTTTGTGAACACAGTTTATGAAGCATTGTTATTTATCTTTAAATACTCAATATAATTTACCAGCATCGCCATTTCACTCTGGGTTTTTCTCATTGGAAAAGTTTAAAATATACATTTTTTCTTTCTTTTTTACTTGTATTAAGATTATTTAGATTTTTGCAACCTGTTAGTCCTTTATTGTATATTTTAGTAGGAACTTGTCTATCCTAAGTTGTCTGATGTGTAAACATAAAGTTAGTTATAACGATTGCTTATTGTACCTTTAATGTCTACAGTACTCAGAGCAAAGTCCCTTTTTGTATTCCAAATTTTGTTCTTTCATTTTTTTCCCTACTCCTTTTAGTTACTTTAGTCAATTATATTATTTTTTTCTAAAAGCATTGTTTCATTGATTTTGTGTATTTTGTAAATTTTCTTATGCATTTATTTCTGCTCTCACCTTTATTGTTTTCTTTGTGTGTTTGTATAGTTTTGCGTGTGCATGTGTGCATGTGTAATGCGTGTGTGTGCCTGTTTTTTAATAACTTTTCTTTCCTAGTAGATCACTGATTTCAGAGCATCTTTATAAGATAAGCAGCAGTGTTAGTTTTTTTCTGATTCATTTTGATTTAGTGTTTGTTTTTATTCAGATAAACTTATTTTCCTATTTCCTACGCAATTTCTTTTTGTTAAAACATAGATATTTGAAGGTGTGTTGTTAATTAGGAATACTTGGTGAGTTTTGAATTACACTTCTGTAGATTTCAAATTTAATTCAATTGTAATCATAGAATACATATTTTATTCCTTTAAACTTTTAAATTCACTGATAATTGTTTATGGCCTCAGATACTGTATGTCCAGAAAAATGTACATATAAAAAGATTGTATATTTTCCATTCACTAGGTGAAATGGTCTATAGATGTCAGGTCAAGCTGGTAGATTGTGTTGTCCATGTCTTCTATAATTGGGTGGCTTCCATATAAACTGTTCTCTCATTGTTGAGAGTGAGTTGAAATCTGCAACCGCTATTGTCAAATTCTGCATGTTTCCTTTTAATTTTGCTTAGTGAATTTTATAGCTCTATTGTTAGGTGTATGCATATGTATAACTGGTGTATCTTTTTGATGTACTAAACCTTTTATCATTATCAAAATATCCTCTCATTCATTTATAATTTTTATTGTTTTAAAGTCAATTTTTTTCTAATAATAATATAAAAACTTGAAATCATTAGAGCTTGCATGATCCATAGTTTTTCTCTTTTTACTGCCTATTTGTATCTTTAAATCTAAAATACATCTCTTATAAGTGACAATCACTAATTCTTCCTTGTTATCCCATCCAACAATCTCTAACTTTTTAATTGGTATATTAGGATGATAGCTTTAATACAAATACTGATATAGCTGTATTTAAACTTCACTATTTGCTTTCTATTTGGCTACTGTAGTTTTCACTCTTCTATTTCTTCTTAACTAGCTTCTTTTATGTTAAACAGATATTCCTGGTATAAAATTTTAAGCTTTCCTATTTTCAAACTGTATTAAGAAAAAAAAAATTTCCCCCCTGTGGTTGCTCTAGTGATTATACAGTGTTTCCTATCCTACCATGATCACACTAAAACTAACTTATTTTCAGTAAATACAGAACCTTCCTGTAACATTACTTCATTTCTTTCACAACACAATGATGATCTTACTATGGACATCTTATTCTATGTAAACTAATAACTGCAGGCTTCTGAACTTTTGGTTACACTGGAAGGGAAAGTTCTCTTCTGGAACTTATATCAGGAGATTCATCTTCTCTTTAAACTGAGAAAATAAAGTCGGTAGAGGTGGAATGAATAGAATTGGCAAAAGACACAAGCCAGCTTCTGATGACAAGGTTTGAGCTTAAGAATTAGACTTTGAATGAATTTGCAATTGACCTCCCTCATCATTTATTTTCTCTCTACTTATTCTAATTTTACTTAACTTTTTTGATACACACACAAGAGCTTTAACACAGAGAATTTTTATCAAAAACCACTGGTTGCTCTTGTTTTTGTTGACATGAAGGAAATAAAACTTCATGAAAAAGAGATAAAATAAAATGGTGCATAACTATTCTAACTAATAAACTAAAAATATATGTGATAATTAAGAAGATTACATGGCTAAAAACTGCTAAGCCATGGACTAAGCAGACTCAGTATAGACTATAGTACTGATAAATGCTCTCTTTTTTGGACGGTGACTGAATGCATATTGGTAACATTATAAAAATGGGGTATAAGAGAGGAGACAATCTGGTTGATGAATAGTAAGTTACAGATTAGACATCCTAAATTACTGATTCCTGTGGCTTATGTTTAACCGAATATATTAACAAGCATTTAAGAGACAAAGCTGAGTGAAACTAAGGCATTAGAAATCAACTGTACTTGTGTGTATGGATTTAAGAGTGTGTGAGATCACTTATAGTATATCAGATGAGATGAGAGAGACCAAAAAACCACCTACAGTCATACATGTGTTTGCTTGTACTCTCAACAAGTGCAGTATACATAGCTTGAGGCATATTAGGATTATGAATATATCTTTGATTCTCCAAAGCCTGGTTCGCAAATAATAATACATCATTGTGCACTTTTGTTGAATAAATGGAAGAACTGTGAATTATTCAAATCATCTCATGGGTCACCAAAATTACAGGCGTTTTGTTTTTCCCATAAACATGCCTCATCTGCAGATACTGGAATTCTCCCTCATGCTTCTATCAGGGTCAAAGCCTTTTACCTTTTGGGAAATCTGACAGCATCGCATGTGTCTTCTGGAATAACTGGCTTCACTCTTGTCTCTACTTTTTGGCTCTCACATTGAGACCATTTTTATTCCCACAATCGATGGCTTATGGGGATGTGAATAAGCTTGAGAAGTGGGGAAACATTACTTTTTGACTCATGTTTTCTCTTTTCTCACTAGGATATGAATGTTATCATGAAAAGGTATGTGTGGGAAACCAGAGATAGTCCATTTATGATGTGAAAGTAAAATAAATCCCTTACAGTTATCTGATAGCCAATTAGGAAAAAACAATGCTCAAGACAGGAAAATGGAGGATAGTCTTATTTTAAATTTCTGTTCATAAATCAGAGCTAGATTGTTTTCTAAATATTGATAATGGACTGGATTCTATATTAGGGAATATTGATTGTGGGAAGTTGCAAAGTTTGGGTTAGTAACAGTATTAAGAATAAGGCATTACAGTATCAGATCCCCACGACTTCATAAATTTAATTCACACTGTGTGTCAATATGCAACTCAGGTTCCCATATTTAGTAGGTGCTTGACTTGTCCTATGAAGGTTGAGTCTCCTTTTCCTGCCAAACTCCTAGAATTGGAGACAACTCCTTTATATTTTAATTTCTGCTCCCAGAAAAGACAACGTCCTTGTATGTTTTTTGGCTTAGGTTTCCAAAAACAGATCTGAATCTCAAGGGATATTTTGGCCCTGGAGCCAACTATTGATCAATCTGGGTCACATACTTTAGAGTCCAGAACAGGAAGGTAACATCATTATGTCTGAATTTGCACCTACATGGCAGCATCAAGATCTTTGCAAACACATAAAAGCCACATTACTTTATTATTCATAATATCTTTTTCTCCAAGGGTTTGTAATTATTCCTAGTGATTATGAAATCTCAGGGTATTCTGAGAGCCTCTCTATTGGACAGCAGTCTTTGAAGATGTTGGGGCTCTAGCGAGTGTTCTCATGCCTGGTATGTCTCAAATACCCAGGAGCCAGATTCGGCAACCTCACTTTCTGACTCCTTCCTGGAAACACATATCTGTGCAGAGAATGTTTCACAAATTATTTTTTTTAGATACCAAAGTTTTGTTTGGTATCTAAATCCATTGTTTAATATAATTTCATATGATCTCTGAGAGGTGGAGTGTGGTGGGTTAATGATTTCATTATAAAAAGAAGAAACTCCCCTTCTGACATTTTAAGACCATCCAGCTCACAGAGAGGGTAGCTGGGAAGGTAGACATGAACACATTCCTTCTTGCTCCAAGATCAGGCATCCACTCTTCTTTTCCATGGTCTCCAGGAAAGATAATTCAAGCCCATAAACAGGGTGAATATATAGCAAGCCAGTGGTTTAGGGGGAAAAAAAAATCACATTTGTGATTTGTCTTCCCTAGGAGTGAAACCGTGGCTCTGAAAGAGCCAAAAACTTTCCCCAAGGAACAGAGGAGAGTGTTTCGAGCTCCTGATCTGAGAGAGATACTGCGTGTCTTTAATGGTGAGGAATGCTACCCACCACATTGGATGTGGGAGGGCTTCTATGATAAAGGGAAAATGGGTAGAAGGCTCCAATTTCTTTGTGTGGATGGAGACAGCAAAATCCAGACTCTATGTGCTAATGATGTGGTCATATTTATGGGGGGTGACTGGGGGCTTGGTTCATCCTGTCTTTCGCCAGTTCACTACCTCATCATTACCATTCTCCTCATCTGGAAGAAAATAGATTTCAGGGCTGACTTTATTGCTTATATTTAATATTGTGCTTTTTTTTTTTATCATTTCAGAGCTGACAGATATGCGACGCTACTGGGGTAAGGAGACATCACTGTATAATCAAGCCACCCTGTTCTCATCATCTTTTAGAATTTTTCATTTTCTAGTAGGTCTCATGTTTTAAGCCATGTTTTCCCTCCTAACACATGCAAACATATTACTTTTCCAGTCAAGTCATTCTAAAGATCCCTTTCAAAATGTCACAAGAAAACTATATCATTACCCTAATCCAATCCTATATTTTTCAACAGTTCAGGTGACCCTGAATTCTCCCAAGAGTGCAAATGTCATTTCTCCGGATCAGAGACAAGTGAGATATGCATCCAGTTACTAATACTATAATGCATATTCGAATGATAATTATGAAGATTTTGGTGTCCTGGGCTCCCCAGTTATCACATCAAGGAGACATTACTGAGAGGTAGACATGTCAAAAAAACGTGCCTGGATCTTGGGGATATGTGATGAAAAATGTAAAAATATCATGAAGTTGCCATTAGAACCTGGAATTATGAAAATGGAAATTGTCAAAATGTTTATTCAAGATATCAACCTAAAAAAGTCTATAAGGTCATAGAGTTAAAACATGATATTTTTGGAAATTATGGAAGTGGAAATTGTCAAAATGTTGATTCATTATATAAACCTAAAAATGGAAATAGTGGAAACTGTCAAAACGTTTATTCAAGATATCAACCTACAAATGGCTACTGGATCATAGGGTTAAAACAGGGTTCTGTATATAATGCCTTCTCAGGTCCTGGGATTTTAACCCTCTCCTTGGGTGTTTCTCCCTATCGTGTTGGGGTTTTCCCAGACTATGAGGCTCACACTGTCTTATTTCTCAATATCACCAACCATGGGTTTCCCATTTATAAATTCTCTTCATGTTCCTTTCCTCAGAAAATAGTTCGATATTTCAATCCTGTGAACTGTGGTGCCCCATGACTCTCTGCTCTCCAAGCTGTTGAGTCTTCTTACATTCACACTCCTCCATAGTGCCTCTTACTGTAGGTGCGTCTAACACACCTGTGCTTATCTGCAACATTCTTACCAGTTTTCCTTGCTGCCTCTCTCTCTCTTTTTTTTGTCCATTTGAACATCCTTCATTCATTAGGAATGTGAACAACTTCCCTTGTGTCATATTTTCCCCAATATCATGTATGTGTTAGAAAATCTTAATTAATTTTCCATACTCCATGATAAAATGATGGATGCCCCATAAAGAAAAAGCAGTATTGATGTAACATCTTTGCCACATTTTACAATCTCATTTACTCTGCCACTGACTGAGAAAATGAAAGAAAGCTTTTCAACAATGTTTGTATATTAGACCTAGTATCGGAGTCCTTCACTAAAGAGTGAGTGCTGAGCTGTGTCTCAGTTTATCCATGATGCCCATATTCATTATGAAATTGAGGAAAAAGTATTATAAATGATATGTACTAAGAAGGAAAGTTTTGTGTTCAGAGTGTCTAAGTTCAAGCCCTGTCTCTACATATTAGAAGTGTAAACTTGAATAGCATATTTAAGTGATATGTTTATTTTCTTAAAATAAACTTGTTATAAAATTGTACCATACAAAAGATCATTGTGAAAAAATAAATGCAACTAAGTATAAAGCATATAACTGTCTCAATAATAAATATTTTATCTATTAATTACTAAACAATATAACCTATATCAGTGTCTCATTAAACAGATTTGTTCCTTCAGGAATACTATGGTTTTTTCACTGAAGTCTCATTTTTCAGTTCCTAGATACCTTTGTGCTGCTGTCAAGATTACTCTAGCTCTTCCTGCCATACAGAAGTATATGAGTGTATGTTTGTGTGATCACAGAATTTTATTATAATTCTTATGTTTCTACATAATAGCTCTTATCAAGTAAATGAAATTCTATGGAGTTTAGTTTCTCATTTAAAAATAACCTGATTAATACGGTGACAATTAAACAATACAACATTTGCAACAGCTTCTGTAATTTCTAGCCCACAGGGGTAGCTCAGTATAAATGTCTATTCCTTTTTGTTTCCTTCTCACTGTGATTAAAATAAATTATTTTCAAAATACATGTTACTTTATTTTCAACATTATTTTTTTGTTTTAAGAAACAAAATAAATTGATGGAAGAATTGCAATTTTTTTCTCAATTTTCAGTCACTCAGTTGTGTCCAATTAATTGCAACCCCATGAACTGCAGCACACCAGGTCTCCCTGTCCATCACCAACCCCCAGAGTTCACTCAAACTCACTTCCTTCGAGTCGCTGATGCCATCCAGCCATCTCATCCTCTGTCGTCCCCTTCTCCTCCTGTCCCCAATCCCTGCCAGCATCAGAGCCTTTTCCAATGAGTCAACTCTTTGCATGAAGTGGCCAAAGTATTGTAGTTTCAGCTTTAGCATCAGTCCTTTCAAAGAAATCTTAGGACTGATTTCCTTTAGAATGGACTGGTTGGATCTCCTTGCAGTCCAAGGGACTCTCAAGAGTCTTCTCCAACACCACAGTTCAAAAGCATCAATTCTTCAGCACTCAGATTCCTCACACTACAACTCTCACATTCATACATGACCATTGGAAAAACCATAGCCTTGACAAGACGGACTTTTGTTGGCAAAGTAATGAATATAAATATGCTATCTAGGTTGGTCATAGCTTTCCTTCCAAGGAGTAAGCGTCTTTTGATTTCATGACTGCAGTCACCAGTGCAGTGATTTTGAAACCCAGAAAAATAAAGTCTGACACTGTTTCCTCATCTATTTCCCGTGAAGTGATGGGATGGTTGCCATTTCCTTCTCCAGTGCATGAAAGTGAAAAGTGAAAGGAAAGTCGCTCAGTCCTGTCCGACTCAGCGACCCCATGAAATGCAGCCTACCAGGCTCCTCCATCCGTGGGACTCTCCAGGCAAGAGTACTAGAGTGGAGTGCTATTGCCTTCTCCGTACCATAATCTACTTCACACTAAAACTAACTTATTTTCAGTAAATACAGAACCTTCCTGTAACACTGCTTCATTTATTTCCAGCAACAACACAATGATGCTTTCACTATGGACACCTGATTCTATGTAAACTAATCACTGTAGGCTTCTGAACTTTTGGTTACACTGGAAGGGAAAGTTCTCTTCTGGAGTTTATATTAGGAGATTCATCTTTCTTTAAACTGAGTCCTGTAACACTGCTTCATTTATTTCCAGCAACAACACAATGATGCTTTCACTATGGACACCTGATTCTATGTAAACTAATCACTGTAGGCTTCTGAACTTTTGGTTACACTGGAAGGGAAAGTTCTCTTCTGGAGTTTATATTAGGAGATTCATCTTTCTTTAAACTGAGAATAAAGTCAGTAGAGGTGGAATGAATAGAATTGGCGAAAGACACAAGCCAGCTTCTGATGACAAGGTTTGGGTTTAAGAATTAGACTATGAATAAATTTGCAATTGACCCCCCCCCCATCGTTTATTTTCTCTCTACTTATTATAATTTTACTTAATTTTTGTGATACACACACAAGAGCTTTAACACAGAGAATTTTTATCTAAAACCACTTGTTGCTCTTGTTTCTGTTGACATGAAGGAAATAAAGGTTCATGAAAAAGAGATCAGATAAAATATTGCTTATCTATTCTAACTAATAAACTAAAAATATATGTGATGTAAGAAGATCACATGGCGAAAAACTGCTAAGCCATGGACTCAGCAGACTCAGTATAGACTACAGGACAGATAAATGGTCTAGTTTTTGGATGGTGACTGAACGCATATTGGTAATGTTATAAAAATGGGGTACAAGAGAGGAGATAGTCTGGTTGATGAATAGTAAGTTACAGATTAGACATCCTAAATTACCGATTCCTGTGGCTTATGTTTAATCGAATATATTAACAAGCATTTAAGAGACAAAGCTGAGTGAAACTAAGACATTAGAAATCAACTGTACTTGTGTGTATGGTGGATTTAAGAGTGTGTGAGATCACTTATAGTATATCAGATGAGATGAGAGAGACCAAAAAACCACCTACAGTCATACATTTGTTTGCTTGTACTCTCAACAAGTGCAGTATACATAGCTTGAGGCATATTAGGATTATGAATATATCTTTGATTCTCCAAAGCCTGGTTTAATGCTTGGCAAATAATACTTCACTGTGCACTTCTGTTGAATAAATGGAAAAACTGTGAATTATTCAAATCATCTCATGGGTCACCAAACTTACAAGCTTTTTGTTTTTCCCATAAATATGTCTCATCTCCAGACACTGGAAGTCTCCCTCATGCTTCTCCCAGGGTCAAAGCCTTTTACTTTTGGGAAATCTGACAACATCGCATGTGTCTTCTGGAATGACTGGCTTCACTCTTGTCTCTACTTTTTGGCTCTCACATTGAGACCATTTTTATTCTCACATTCAATGGCTGATGGGGATGTGAATAAGCTTGAGAAGTGAAGAAACTTATTACTTTTTGACTCATGTTTTCTCTTTTCTCACTAGGATGCGAAAGTCATCATGAAAAGGTATGTGTGGGAAACCAGAGATAGTCCGTTTATGCTGTGAAAGTAAAATAAATCCCTTATAGTTATCTGATAGCCAGTTAAGATAAAACAATGCTCAAGACAGTAAATGGAGGATAGTCTTATTTTAAATTTCTATTCATACATCAGAGCTAGATTGTTTTCTAAACATTGATACTGGACTGGATTCTATATTAAAGAATATTGATTGTGGGAATTTGCAGAGTTTGGGTCAGTACCAGAATTAAGAACAAGGCATTACAGTATCAGATCCCCATGACTTCATAAATTTAATTCACACTGTGTGTCAATATGCAACTCAGGTTACCATATTTAGTAGGTGCTTGCCTTTTCCTGTGAAGGTTGAGTCTCCTTTTCCCACCAAACACCTAGAATTGGCGACAACTCCTTTATATTTTAATTTCTGCTCCCAGAAGAGACAACGTCCTTGTATGTTTTTCGACTTAGGTTTCCAAAAACAGATTTGGATCTCAAGGAATATTTTGGCCCTGGAGCCAACTATTGATCAGTCTGGGTCACATACTTTAGAATCCAGAATAGGAAGGTAACATCATTATGTCTGAATTTGCACCTACATGGCAGCATCAAGATCTTTGCAAACACATAAAAGCCACACTACTTTATTATTCATAATATCTTTTTCTCCAAGGGTTTGTAATTATTCCTAGTGATTATGAAATCTCAGGGTATTCTGAGAGCCTCTCTATTGGACAGCAGTCTTTGAAGATCTTGGGGCTCTAGAGAGTGTTCTCATACCTGGTATGTCTCAGATACCCAGGAGCCAGATTTGGCAACCTCACTTTCTGACTCCTTCCCGGAAACACATGTCTGTGCAGGGAATGTTCCACAAATTATTTTTAGATACCAAAGTTTTGTTTTGTTAAATTCACTGCTTCATATAATTTCATATGGTCACTGGGAGGTTGAGTGTGGTGCGTTAATGATTTCATTATAGAAGGAAGAAACTCCTCTTCTGACATTTTAAGACCATCCAGGTCACAGAGAGGGTAACTGGGAAGGTAGACATAAACACGTTCTTTCTTGTTCCAACGTCAGGCATCCACTTTCTTCTTTCCCAAGGTCTCCAGGAGAGACAATTCAAGCTCATAAATAGGGTAAACATATAGCAAGCCAGTGGTTTAGAGGGAAAAAAATCACATTTGTGAGCACCAAATTTGTCTTCCCTAGGAGTGAAACCGTGGCTCTGAAGAAGCCAAGAACTTTCCCCAAGGAACAGAGAAGAGTGTTTCGAGCTCCTGATCTGAGAGAGATACTGCGTGTGTTTAATGGTGAGGAATGCTACTCAAGTGGGTGTAGGAGGGCTTCTCTGACGGAGGGAAAATGGGTAGGAGGCACTTTAAGCCATGTTTTCCCTCCCATCACACGCAAACATATTACTTTTCCAGTCAAGTCATTCTAAAGATCCCTTTCAAAATGTCACAAGAAACCTACATCATTTCCCTAACCCAAGCCTGTATTTTTCAACAGATCAGTTGACCCCAAGGAGTGCATTTCCCAGGAGTTCAAATGTCACTTTTCCGGATCAGGGACAAGGAAAATATGCATTGGGGTCCTCAGTCTTTAATGGAATGGGACTCTTTTCAAGACCCTTTTGATGTCCTGGGCTCCCCAGGTATCACATCAGAGAGACATTACTGAGAGGTAAATGTGTCAAAGAAAAGTGCCTGTATCCTGGGGATGCTGTTGCTGCTAAGTCACTTCAGGCATGTCTGACTCTGTGCAACCCTGTAGATGGCAGCCCACCAGGCTCCCCAGTCCTTGGGATTTTCCAGGCAAGAACACTGGAGTGGGTTGCCATTTCCTTCTCTAATGTGTGAAAGTGAAGTCATTCAGTCGTGTCCAACCCTCAGCAATCGCATGCTGCAGCCTCCCAGGCTCCTCTGTCCATGGGATTTTCCAGGCAAGAGTACTGGAGTGGGTTGCCATTGCCTTCTCCAGGATCCTGGGGATATGTGGTGAACAATGTAAATATATCATGAAGCTACCGTTAGAACTTGGAAATTGTAGAAATGGAAATTTTCAAAATGTTTATTCAAGATATGAACCCACAAATGGAAATTGTGGAAATTGTCAAAAAGTTTATTCAATATATCAACCTAAAAATGGCTATTGGGTCATAGAGTTAAAACATGATTCTGTATATAATGTCTTTGAGTCTTGCTTCTCAGCTCCTGGGATTTTAACCCTCTCCCTCAGTGTTTCTACTCATCGTGTTGGGGTTTTCCCAGACTATGAGGCTCACACTGTCTTATTTCTCAATGTCACCAACCATGGGTTTTCCATTTATAAATTCTCTTCATGTTCCTTTCCTCAGAAAATAGTTCCATATTTCAATCCTATGAACTGTGGTGCCCCATGACTCTCTGCTCACCAAGCTGTTGATCTTACATTCACACTCACTTCTCTATACTGCCTCTTACTGTAGGTGCCTCTAACACATCTGTGCTTATCCACAACATTCTTACCCTTTTTCTTTGCTGCCTCTCTCTCTCTGTCTCTTTTTTTTTTTTTTCCATTTGAGCATCCTTCATTCATTAGAAGGGTGAACAATTTCCCTTGTGTCATATTTTCCCTGATATCATGTATGTGTTAAAAAATCTTGATTAATTTTCCATATTCCATGGTAAAATGATGGATGCCCCATAAAGAAAGAGCAGTATTGTTATAACACCTTTGCCAAATTTCACACTCTGCCACTGACTGAGAAAATAAAAGAAAGCTTTTCAATAATGTTTGTATGTTAGACCTAGTATCGGAGTCCTTCACTAAAGAGTGAGTGCTGAGCTATGTCTCAGTTTATCCATGATGCCCATATTCATTAAGAAATTGAGGGAAAAATATCATAAATTATATGTACTAAAAATAAAAGTTTTGTGTTTAGTGTCTAAGTTCAAGCCCTGTCTCTACATATTAGAAGTGTAAACTTGAATAGCATATTTAACTGATATGTTTATTTTCTTAAAATAATCTTTTTTATAAAATTGTACCATACACAAGATCATTGTGAAAAAAATAAATGCAACTAAGTGCAAAGCATATAACTGACTCAATAATAAATATTTTATCTATTAATTACTAAACAATATAACCTATACCAGTGTCTCATTAAACAGATTTATTCTTTCAGGAATACTATGGTTCTTTTCACTGAAGTCTCATTTTTCAGATTCTAGATTTTTGCTGCATCAAGACTGCTCTAGCTCTTCCTGCTTAATGTTTCTACATAATAGCTCTTACCAAGTAAACTATATTCTATGGAGTTCAGTTTCTCATTTAAAAAATCACCTGGTTAATATTGTGACAATTAAACAATACAACATTTGCAATAACTTGTGTAATTTCAAGCCCATAAGGGGAAGCCCAGTATAAATGTCTATTCCTTTTTGTTTTCTTCTCACTGTGATTGAAATAAATCATTTTCAGAATGCACGTTACTTTATTTTCCACATTATTTCTTTATGATCCTCTACATAGAAAATCCTAAAGACTTGACCAGAAAACTACTAGAGATAATCAATGAATATAGTAAAGTTGCAGGATATAAAATCAACACTCAGAAATCCCTTGCATTCCTATACACTAATAATGAGACAGTAGAAAATGAAATTAAGGAAACAATCCCATTCACCATTGCAACGAAAAGAATGAAATACTTACGGATATACCTACCTAAAGAAACGAAAGGCCTATATATCGAAAACTATAAAACACTGATGAAAGAAATCAAAGAGGACACTAATAGATGGAGAAATATTCCATGTTCATGGATCAGAAGAGTCAATATAGTGAAAATGAGTATCCTACCCAAAGCAATCTACAGGTTCAATGCAAACCCTATCAAGCTACCAACAATATTTTTCACAGAACTAGAACAAATAATCTCAAGATTTGTATGGAAATACAAAAAACCGCGAATAGCAAAGGCTATCTTGA
>SJYC01030816.1:0-23338 GCA_006408675.1 Madoqua kirkii
CCTAGCTTTGTTCATACTGATATTTCCTAGGTCCACTTTACTTTGCATTCCAGGATGTCTGGCTCTAGTTGAGTGATCACACCATCATGATTATCTGGGTGATGAAGATCTTTTTTTGTATAGTTCTTCTGTGTATTCAGACCATCTTTTCTTAACATCATCTTCTGTTACATCCATATGATTGCTGTCTTTTATTGTGCTCGTATTTGCAGGAAATGTTCCCTTGATATCTATAAGATTCTTGAAGACATTTCTAGTCTTTCCCATTCTACTGTTTTCCTCTATTTCTTTGCACTGATCACTGAGGAAGGTTTTCATATGTCCCCTTGCTATTCTTTGAAACTCTGCATTCAAATGCGTATATATTTCCTTTTCTCTTTTGCTTTTGACTTCTCTTCTTTCACAGCTATATTTAAGAGCTCTTCAGATAACCATTTTGCTTTTTTGCATTTTTTTCCCCTTGGGGATGGTCTTGATCCTTGGCTCCTGTACAATGTCATGGACCTTGGTCCATAGTTCATCAGGCAGTCTGTCTATCAGATCTAGTCACTTAAATCTATTTCTCACTTCCACTGTACAATCATAAGGGATTTGATTTAAGTCATAGTTAGGTCATACCTGAATGGTCTAGTGGTTTTCCCCACTTTCTTCTATTTCAGTCTGAATTTGGTTCATGTTCACAGTCAGCTCTTGGTTTTATTTTTGCTGACTGTATAGAGCTTCTCCATCTTTGGCTGCAAAGAATATAATCATCTGATTTCGGTGTTGACCAATGTCCATGCGTAGAGTCTTCTCCTCTGTTGTTGGAAGAGGGTGTTTGCTATGACCAGTGCATTTTCTTGGCAAAACTCTATTAGCCTTTGTCCTGCTTCATTCTGTACTCCAAGGCCTAATTTGCCTGTTACTCCAGGTGTTTCTTGACTTCCTACATTTTTATTCAAGTCCCCTATAATGAAAAGAACATCTTTTTTGTATGTTAGTTCTAAAAGGTCTAGTAGGTCTTCATAGAATCATTCAACTTCAGCTTCTTCAGCATTACTGATTATGGCATAGACTTGGATTACCAAGATATCAAAGGTTTGCCTTGGCAATGAATAGAGATCATTCTGTCATTTTTGAAATTGCATCCAAGTACTGCATTTTGTACTCTTTCGTTGACTATGATAGCTACTCCATTTCTTCTAAGGGATTCTTGCCCTCAGTAGTATATACAATGGTCATCTCAGTTAAATTCACTCATTCCAGCCCATTTTAGTTTGCTGATTCTTAAAATGTCAACATTCACTCTTGCCATCTGCTGTTTGACTACTTCTAATGTGTCTTGATTCATGGACCTAACATTTCACATTCCTATGCAATATTGTTCTTTACAAGCATCAGACTTTGCTTCCATCATCAGTCACTTCCATAACTGAGTGGTTTTGTTTTGTTTTTGTTTTTGCTTTGGCTCCATCTCTTCATTCTTTCTGGTGTTATTTCTCCACTGATCTCTAGTAACATACTGGGCACCTACCAATCTAAATCGACTTAAGTTGACCAAAATCGAACTAAAATTATTAAAATAGATAGTCATGGTTCCTCATTAATTCCTGGAATTGAGCCAGTTTACAGCCCCAGAATCTTTTCAATGAAGGGCAGTTTGGGTCCTCTAAAAGAAGGACTCAAAGATTTTATCAAGGTAAATTCACTTGAGAAAAGGAAAAAAACTATAATTTTCTAAAACTATTGGACATTTTATTTGGGGGGGGGGCTCCAAAATCACTGCATATGGTGACTGCAGCCTTGAAATTAAAAGACACTTGTTCCTTGGAAGAAAATCTATGACCAACTAGATAGCATGCCAAAAAGAAAAGACATTGCTTTGCCATCTAAGGTCTGTCTTGTCAAAGCTATAGTTTTTCCTGTAGTCATGTATGGATATGAGAGTTGGACTATAAAAAAAGTTAAGCACTGAAGAATTGATGCTTTTGAACTGTGGTGTTGGAGAAGACTCTTGAGAGTCCCTTGAACTACAAGGAAATCTCACCAGTCAATACTAAAGGAAATAAGTCCTGAATATGCATTGGAAGGACAGATGCTGAAGCTGAAACTATAGTACTTTTGTCATCTGGTGTGAAAAACTGCCTCATTGGAAAAGACCCTCATGCTGGGAAAGGTTGAAGGTAGGAGAAGGAGACAACATAGGATGTTGGTTGGATGGCATCACTGACTGGATAGAAATGAGTTTGAGTAAGCTCCTGGAATTGTTGATGGACAGGGAAGCCTGATGTGCTGCAGTCCATGGGATTGCAAAGAGTTGGACACAATTGATCAGCTGAACAAAACTGAACACTGGTTGTGAAATGACATTGATTCCAAGAGACACAAATTGTCACTGTGGTCATCCAGCCACAATAGAACCTTATGGGGGTCAACTTACCAACAGAACTTTAGCTTAGTTTCACCTCATAGTGAGTCCAGGGAGTTTCTGAACTCATTCTATGGTTATTTTCTAAGTTCCAGAATGTATAATTAGTATATATATTCTTAGCAATTGGCAGCACCCCCACATAGGTTCCCTAAAATGTGGAGTAAGTGGTTTCATGGTGACATATTCCAAACGGAAGCAATTAAAACTGACCATTTCTGGGAAAATTTTACAATAGTACTACATTCCTGGAGGTATTACAGAGATGAATGCTATCCGAGTTCATGCATGTGTGCTAAGTAACTTCAGCTGTATACTACTTTTGAGACGCTTCTCAACTCAACAGAATGCCTGACAATGCTGTTACAACTTGAGAGAAAAACGGAGTTCCATGCTTCAACACGAGAGAAGGCCTGACTCCCCTCTTGAAACTCTGTAGGAACCCTGAGATCTCTGTGGAACTGGGGACATACCCTGAGTTTCCTGCCCTAATTCAAGATGAGGGCCCTATTTCCCTGAGGAATACCGAGGAATACCAAGGAAGAGGAATACCGAGGTGCCCCTCACAACTAGAAACGAGGCTTGACTTTCCTGAGGCCACATGAGAGGTTCCCTGAGGTCCCCGTCACAACTGGAGAGGATCCCAAAACTTCCTGCCACAATTCAAGAAACACCACGAGATAACCCCCTCAATGCAAGATGAGGCCTGATTCCCTGCAGTGACTTGAGATCAATCCCACGCTCCCCTCACAATTCGAAAGGAGAATTGACTTCCCTGAGGCAACATGATAGGTTCCCTGAGGTTGCCATCACAACTGAAGAGGAACCCCAAGCTTCCTGCCACAGCTCAAGAAAAACCATGAGATTGCCCCCTCAACTCAAAATGAGGCCCTTTTACCCTGCAGCGCCTTGAGAGCAATACCAAGTTCCTGCTCGAAACTCGAAAGGAGGCTTGACTCCTGTATGCAACTTAAGAGGTTTCACAAGATGCCTGTTGCAACTCTATAGAAACCCCAAGTTCTCTGCCACAGAGCATGGAAGAGCACTGTGTTCCCCACCTCATCTCAAGATGAGGGTCTCGTCCCCTATTCGACTTGAGAGGAATCCCGACTTTACCTTCGAACATCAAGAGGAGACCTGTCTTGCCTATTGAAACTCAAGAGGAACCCCATGGTTCCTGCTGCAAGCCGAAATGACACTAAGTTCCCCCTCAAATCGAGATAAGGCCTGATTCCCCTGCACCAGCTCAAATGGAACCACGAGTATCCCCTCACATCATGAAGGGAGGTCTAACTCCCCTGTTGCACCTCTAGAAAAAACCCAGTTCACCATCTGAACTCGACATGAGGCCTGACAACTTGAGAGGAAAGTGAAGTTCCATGCCTCAACTTGAGATGAGGCCTGATTCCCCTTTTCAACTTGGTACGAACCCCGAGATCCATGTGGCAATTGGAGAGGGACACTGAGTTACCAGCCTCAACAGAGATGAAGCCCTATTACCCTGTAGCAACTCGAGAGGAATTCTGCAGTGCCACTCGCAACTTGGAAGGAGGCCTGACTTCCTTGAGGCAACATGAGAGGTTCCCTGAGGTCCCTGTCACGACCCAAGAGGAACAAAGCTTCCTGCCGCGACTCGGGAAGTAGCACGAGATTCCTGCCTCAATGTGATATGAGGCCCAGTTCCCTGAAATGACTCTAGAACAATCAAGTACTTCCCCTCACAATTTAAAGGAGACTTGACTTCCCTGAGTAAACACAAAAGGTCACCTAAGATCCCCGTGGCAACTCGAAAGGACCCCCAATGTTTCCTCCACAACTCTAGAAAAACCAAGAGATTCTCCCTTCAGTGTGTGATGAGGCCTTTGTCCCCAGCAATGTTTGGAGAACAATCTCGAATTCCTGCTCGAAACTCGAAAGGAGGCTTGACTCTCTTTGTGCAACTCAAGATGTTCCCAGAAACACCCATCGCAACTTGAGAGGAACCCCGAGTTTCCCACCACAACTCAAGAAGAGCCTCGTGTTCCCCACCTCATCTCGAGATGAGAGCTGATTCCCCTGCTTCGACTCCAGAGGAATCCCGACTTTCCCCTCACGCCACAAGAGAAGGCTGGTCTCACCTATGGAAACTCAAGAGGAACCCTGTGATTCCTGCCACAAGTGGAAAGGACACCAAATTCGCCCTCAACTCGAGATGAGGCTTGATTTCCATGCATCAGCTCAATTGGAACACCGAGTATCCCTCACAACACAAACAGAGGTCTGACTCTCATGTTGCACCTCTAGAAAAAGCCAAAGTTCTCAGCCTGAACTCCGCAGGGGTGAGAAGAAAACAGAGATCCATGCCTCAACACAACACAAGGCCTGACTCCCCTCTTAAAACCCGATAGAAACACAGAAATCCCTGTCACAGCCTAGAAGAACCCTGAGTTTCCTGCCTCAATTCGAAATGAGGACCTATTTCCCTGCAACGACTCAAGAGGAATCCCGAGGTGCCCCTCACAACTGAATGGAGACATGACTTCCCTGAGGCCCCCGTCACAACTAGAGAAGAACCCAAAACTTCCCGCTGTAATTTGAGAAACATCATGAGATTCCCCCTCATTATGAAATGAGACCCAATTCCCCTGCAGTGACTGGAGAGCAATCCTGCACTCTCCCTCATAACTCAAAAGGAGACTTAACTTCCCTGAGGCAATATGAGAGGTTTCCTGAGGTCGCCGTCACAATTCGAGAGGAACCCCAAGCTTCCTGCTGCAACTCGAGAAAAACCACAAGATTCCCCACTCAATGTGATGTGAGGCCCTTTTGCAGTAGTGCCTCAAGAACCATAACTAGTTCCCTCTTGAAATTAAAGGAGGCTTGACTCCTTTTATGCATCTCAAGAGGTACCATGATATGTCCATCGCAACTGGAGAGGAACCCCGAGTTTCCGGCCTCAGTTGGAGATGAGGACCTATTCCCCTGCAATGACTTGAGAGGAATCCCTGGTGCCCCTCACAACTTGAAAAGAGGTCTCACTTCCCTGAGGCAACATGAGAGGTTCCCTGAGGTCCCCATCAAAACTTGAGAGGAACTCAAATCTTCCCACCATAACTCGAGAAACACCACGAGATTCCTCCCTCAATGTGAAATGAGGCCCTATTCCCCTGCTTCAACTTGAGAGGAATCCTGACTTTCCCCTTGCACCTCAAGAGAAGGCCTGTCTCACCTATTGAAACTCAAGAGGAAACCCACAGTTCTGGCCACAAGTCAAAATGACACCAAGTTCCCACTCAACTTGAGATAAGGCCTGATTCCCCTGCATGGAATCAAATGGAACCCCGAGTACCTCTCACAGCAATAAGGGAGGTCTACTCCCTGTTGCACCTCTAGAAAAAAAAACAAGTTCTCCGCCTGAACTCAACAGGAGGCCTGACACTGCTTTTACAACTCGAGAGGAAAGCAGAGTTCCATGCCCAACACAAGACGAGCCCTGACTCCCCTGATGAAACTCAATAGGAACTCCAAGATCCCTGTCGCAACTGGGAGGTACCCCGAGTTTCCTGTCTCAACCTGAGATGATGCCCTATTCCACTGGAGTGACTCAAGAGGAATCCCAAGGTGCCCCTCGCAACTCTAAAGGAGACGACTTTCTTGAGGCAACACGATAGGTTCCCAGAGTTTCTTGTCCCAACTCAAGAGGAACCCCAAGCTTCCCACTGCAACTCTAAAAAAAACAAAACAAAACAAAACAAAAAAACCCCACAAGATTCCCTACTTGACGCAATATGAGGCCCATTTCTTTGAGTTACCTCTCAAAACTTGAAAGGAGGCTTGACTCCCTTTATGCAACTCAAGAGGTTCCTCAAGATACCCGTCACAACTTGAGAGGAACCCCGAGTTTTGTGCCACATCTCAAGAAGGGTCCTGTGTTCCCAACCTCATCTCGAGATAAGAGCCAGTTCCCCTGCTTCCACTCGAGAGGACTCCCAACTTTCCCCTCGCACCTCAAGTGGAAGCCTGTCTCACCTATTGAAACTCTAGAGAAACCCCGCATTTCTTGCTGCAAGTTGAAAGGACAATGAATTCCCCCTTAACTCGAGATAAGGCCAGATTCCTCTGTCCCAACTCCAATGGAACTCCCAGTCTTCCCTCACAACTCAAAAGGAGGTCTGACTCCCTTGTTGCATTTCTAGAAAAAGCACAAGTTACCCGCCTGAACTTGACAGGAATCCTGACTCCCCTTTTACACTTCAAGAGGAAAGCAGAGTTCCATGCCTCAACATGAGACAAGCTCTGACACCACCTGTTGAAACTAATAGGAAACCTGTGATCCCTGTTGCAACTGCAGAGGAACCCGGAGATTCCAGTCTCAACCTGAGATGATGCCCTATTCCCTTGCAGCGACTCAAGAAGAGTCCCAAGGTGGCCCATGCAATTGAAAGAAGATCTGACTTCCCCGAGGCAACATGAGAGATTCCCTGAGGTCCCTGTTGCAACTTGAGAGACTCCAAAGCTGTGCAGTACAACTCGATAAAAAACACAAAATTCCCCCCCCCCCCCCCCCCCAGACTTCCCCGAGGCAACATGAGAGATTCCCTGAGGTCCCTGTTGCAACTTGAGAGACTCCAAAGCTGTGCAGTGCAACTCGATAAAAAACACAAAATTCCCCACCCCCACCCCGCAATGCCAGATGAGGCCCAATTCCACTGAAGTGACTTGAGAGCAATGCTTCACTCCCCCTCACAACTCTAAAGGAGAGTTGACTTCTCTGAGACAACGTGAGAAGTCACCTGAGGTCCCCATTGCAACTCAAGAGGAAAACAAGGATTCCCTCCACAACCTGAGAAAAACCACGAGATTCCCCCCTCAATGCGAGATGAGGCCATTTTCCCCTACAGTGCCTCGAGAGCAATCACGAGGTCCCTCTAGAAATTCAAAAAGGAGGCTTGACTCTTTTTTCGCAACTCAAGAGTTTCCCCACAATACCCTTTGCAACACGAGAAGAACCCCAATTTTCCAGCCACAACTAGAGTAGAGCAATGTGTTACCCTCATCATCTCGAGATGAGGGCTGATTCCCTTGCTTTGACTCAAGAGGAATCCCAACTTTCCTACCTCACCTCAAGAGGAGGCTGGTCTCACCTACTGAAACTCAAGAGGTACCCCACGGTTCCTGCCACAAATCAAAAGGACACCTAGTTCCAACTCAACTCGAGATAAGGCCTGAATCCCCTGCACCAACTCGAATGGAACCCAAGTATCCTCTTACAGTAATAAGGGAGGTCTAACTCCCCTGTTACACTTCTAAAAAAAAGCCCAAGTTCCCCACCTGAACTCGACAGGAGACCTGACACCCCTTTTACAACTCGAGAGGAAAGGGGAATTCCATGCTTCAACATGAGACGAGGCCTGACTCCCCTCTTGAAACTCAATAGGACCCCTGAGATCTCTGTTGCAACTGGAGAGGAACTCTGAGTTTCCTGCCCAATTGGTGATGAAGTGACTCAAGAGGAATCCCAAGGTGCCCCTCACAACTTGAAAGAAGGCCTGACTTCCCTGAAGCAACAGTAGAGGTTCCCAGAGGTGCACGTTGAATTTCCAAAGGAATCCAAGCTTCTGGCCACAACTGGAGAAACACCATGACATTCCCCCTTCAATGTGAGATGAGGCCCGATATCCCTGCAGTGACTTAAGAGCAATCCCATGCTCTACCTCACAACTCGAAAGGAGATTTGACTTCCCTGAGGCAACACAAGAGTTTCCCTGAGATCACTGTCACAACTCAAGTAGGAACCCAAGCTTCCCTCAGCAACTCGACAAAAGCCACAGATTCTCCCCTCAAAGCGAGATGAGGCCCATTTCCCCTGCAGCACATTGAGTGAAATCCTGAGTTCCCTTTCAAAACTCAAAATGAGTTTCCCTTTATGCAAGTTAGGAAGTGCCCCAAGATACATGTTGCAACTCGAGAAGAACCACCAGTTTCCTATCACAATTCGAGAAGAGCTATGTGTTCCACACCGCATCTCGAGATGAGGATGAGGCCCTATTCCCGTTCAGCAACTCAAGAGGAATCCCGAGGTACCCCTTGCAACTTGAATATAGGCCTGACTTTCCTGAGGCAATATGAGAGGTTCCCTGAGGTCCCTTTCACAAGTTGAGAGGAATCCATATCCTCCCCCCGCAACTCGAGAAACACCACTAGATGTCCCGCTCAATGCAAGATGAGGCCAGAATCACCTGCAGTGAGGAATCTGTCACTACCCCCTTGCAACTCAAAAGGACTTGAATTCCCTGAGGCAACGCTGAGGTACCCGTTGTAACTCGAGAGGAAACCATGTTGTCTGTCGCACCTTGAGAAAAACCACGAGATTCCCCTCTCAATGCGAGATGAGGCCTTTCCCCCTGCAAGGCCTTGAGAACAATCCTGAGTTCCCTCTGGAACATCAGAAGGAGGCTTAACTCTATTTATGCAAGTGAAGAGGTTTCTGAGATGTCCATCGCCACTCAAGTAGAGCCCCGAGTTTCTCATCGCAATTAAATGAGGGCCCCTTGTTCCCCACCTCATCTCAAGGTGAGGGCCAATTCCCCTGATTTGACTTGAGAGGACCCTGTGGTTCCTGCCACAAGTCGAAAGGACACCAAGTTCCCCCTCATCTCAAAATAAGGCCTAATTCCCTTGCACCAACTCGCATGGAATCCCGAGTATCCCCTCACAACACGAAGGGAGGTCTTACTCCCCTGTTGATCACAAGTAAAAGGCCAAGTCCCCCGCCTGAATTTGACAGGAGGCCTGACACCCCTTTTACAACTTAAGAGGAAACCAGAGTTCCATGCCTCAAAAGGAGATGAGCCCTGACGCCCCTGTTGAAAATTTATAGGAACCCTGAGATCCTTGTCGCACTTGGAGAGGAACACTGAGTTTCCCTCCCCAGCTCTAGATGATGCCCTATTTCCCTGCAGTGCTATGAGAGGAATCCCTAGGTGCCCTTCACAACTGGAAAGCAGGTCTGACTTCCCTGAGGCAACACGAGAGGTTCCCTGAGGTCCTGGTCGCAAGTAGAGAGGAACCCAAAACTTCCCTCAGCAGCTCGAGAAATGCCACGAGATTCTCCCCTCAATGCAAGATGAGGTCTGATTCCCTTGCAGTGATTCAAGCCCAATCATGCACTCCCCCTCACAACTCGAAAGGAAACTTCACTTTCTGAGGCAACACGAGAGGTTCCCTGAGGTCCCCATTGCAAGTCGAGATGAATCCCAAGCTTCTCACAGCACCTCGAGGAAAACCACGAGATTCCCCCCTCAATGCAGGATGAGGCCCTTTTCCACTTCAGCGCCTTGAGAGCAATACCATGTGTATCTCGAAACACGAAGGAGGGCTCAACTCTTTTTATGCAACTCAAGAGGTCCCCCAAGATACCTGTCGCAACTCGAAAGGAATCCCAAGTATCCCGCCACAACTCGAAAAGAGCCCCGTGTTCCCCACCTCATCTCGAGATGAGGGCCAATTCCCCTGATTCAACTTGAGAGGAACCCTGCGGCTCCTGCTGAAAGTCAAAAGGGCATCGAGGTCCCCTTCAGTTTCAAATAAGGCCTAATTCCCCTGAACTGACTTGAACGGAACACCAAGTTCCCCTCACAACACAAAGGGAGGTCTGACTCTGTTGTTGCACCTCTAGTAAAAGGACAAGTTCCCTGCTTGAATTCAATAGGAGGCCTGACACCACTTTTACAACTTGAGAGGAAAGCAGAATTCCATGCCTCAAAAGGAGAAGAGTCCTGACTGCCCCTGTTGAAAATTGATAGGAACTCTGAGATCCTTGTCGCAACTGGAGAGGGACACTGAGATTTCCGCCTCAGCTTGAGATGAGGCCCTATACCCTTACAGCACCACAAGAGGTATCCTGAGGTGCTCCTGGCAACCTGAAAGCAGGTGACTTCCCTAAGGCAACATGAGAGGTTCCCTGAGGTCCCAGTTGCAAGTAGAGAAGAACTCAGACCTTTCCACTGCAGCTTGAGAAAAACAACGAGATTCTGCCCTCAATGCAAGATGAGCCCCAAATCCCCTGTGACTAGAGCACAATCCCACACTCCTCCTTGCAACTCAAAAGGAGACTTCACTTCCCTGAAGCAACACAAGAGGTTCCATGAGATCCCCACTGCAAGACGGGAGGAACCCCAAGCTTACCACAGCAACTCAAGAGAAACCAGGAGATTCCTCCCTCAATGGTAGATGAGGCCCTTATCCACTGCAGTGCCTCGAGAGCAATACCGAGTCTCCTCTCGAAAGTCGAAGGATGGCTCAACTCCTTTTATGCAACTCAAGAGCTTCCCCAGGATACCAGTCGCAACTCAAGAAGAACCCTGAGTTTCCCACCACAACTCGAGAAGTTTCTCATAGTGAGATGAGGGCCAATTCCCCTGCTTTGACTGCAGAGGAATCCAGACTTTCCCTTCACACCTCAAGAGGACGCCTGCCTCACCTATTGAAATTCAAGAGGAACCCGTATTTCCTGCCCTAAATCGAAAGGACGCTGAGTTCCCCCTCACCTGGAGACAATGCCTGATTCCCTTGCACTGACTTGAGTGGAAGCCCGAGTAGCCCCTCACAACATGAAGGGAGGTTTGACTCCACTGTTGCACCTCTAAAAAAGCCCAAGGTCCCCACCTGAACTAGACAGGAAGCTTGAAACACTTTACAACTTGAAAACAAAGCAGAGTTCCATGCCTCAAAAGGAGATGAGGCCTGAATCCCCTGTTGAAACTCGATAGGAACCCTGAGATCCCTGTCGCAACTGGAAAAGAACCCTGAGTTTCCAGACCTAACTCAAGATGAGGCCTTATTTTCATGCAGCTACTTGAGAGGAATCCTGCGGTGCCCCTCACAACTTGAAAGGAGGTCTGACTTCGTGGAGCCAACATGAGAGGTTCCCTGAGTTCTCCATTGAAACTCGAGATATAACTAAGGCTTTCTTCTGCAACTCTAGAAACAGCAAAAGATTCCCCCCTCAATCCAAAATGAGGCCCAATTCCCTTGCATGGACTCGAGAACAATCCAATGCTCCCCTTCACAACTCAAAAGGAGATTTGACTTCCCTGAGGCAACATGAGAGATTCCCTTAGGTCCCCACCGCAACTCAATAGGAACTCGAGCTTTCCACTGAAAATCAAGAAATACCATGAGATTCCCACCTTTAACCGAGATGAGGCCCTTTGGCCATGCAGAGACTCCAGAGCAATTCGAAACTCGAGAGGAGGCTTGACTACCTTTACGCAACTCAGGACTTTCCCCAAGATACCCATTGCAACTCGAGAGGAACCCCGAGTTTACTGTTACAACTCGAGAAGAGACCCGTGTTCCCCACCTCATCTTGAGATGAGGGTCAATTTTCCTGTTTTGACTTAAGAGGAATCCCAACTTTCCCTTCCCATTTCAAGAAGAGATCTGTCTCACCTATTGAAACTCGAGAAGTACCTCATGTTTCCTGTTGCAATTCGAAAGGACACTGAGATTTCCCTCAACTCAAGATAAGGCCTGATTCCCCTCAACCGATTGGAATGGAACCCCGAGTATCCCCTCTCAACATGAAAGGAGGTCTGACTCCCTTCTTGCACATCTAGAAAAAGCACAAGTTCCCCATCACAACTCGACAGGAGTCCTGACACCCCATTTACGCTAAGAGGACAATGGAGTTTCATGCCTCAAAATGAGATGAGGCCTGACTTCTGTGTTGAAATTCGATAGGAACCCGGAGATTCCTGCTGCAACTGGAGAAGAATCCTGAGTTTCCCACCTCAGCTTGAAATGACGCCTATTCCCTTGCAACGACTCTAGAGGAATCCCAAGCTGCCCCTCACAACTTGATAGGAGGCCTGACTTTCCTGAGGCAACATGAGAGGTTCCTGAGGTCCTCATCACAACTCGAGAGAAACCCAAAGCTTCCCCCTGCAACTAGAAAAACATCATGAGATTTCCCCTCAATGACAGATGAGGCCCTATCCCCCTGCAGCAACTCAAGAGCAATCCCTCGCTACCCCTCACAACTCAAAAGGAGACTTGAATTCCCTGAGGCAACACAAGAGGCTTCCTGAGGTCTCTGTTGCAACTCAAGAGGAACCCCAAGCTTTCCAATGCTTCTTGAGAGAAACCACAAAACTCCCCCCTCAATGCAAGATGAGGCCCTTTTTCCCCTGCACTGCTTCGAGAGCAATCCCGAGTTCCCTCTCTAACCTCAGATGTAGGCTTAACTCCGTTTATGCAACTGAAGAGGTTCCCCGAAATACCCGTGGCCACTTGAGTGGAACCCCAAATTTCCCACCACCACTCAAAGAGGGCCCTGTGTTCCTCATCTCATCTCGAGATGAGAGCTGATTCCCCTGATTCAACTCAAGAGGAGCGCCGTGGTTCCTGCCGCAGGTCAAAAGGACACCAAATTTCCCTTTAGCTCGAGATAAGGCCTAATTCCCCTGCACTGACTAGCATGGAACTCCTAGTATCCCCTCACAACACGCACAGAGGTCTGAATCCCCTGTTGCACCTCTATAAAAGGCCTAAGTTCCCAGCCTGAACTCGACAGGAGGCCTGACATCCCTTTTATAACTTGAGAGGAAAGTGGAGTTTCATGTCTCAAAAAGAGATGTGTCCTGATGCCCCTGTTGAAAATCAATAGGTACCCTGAGATCCCTGTCACTACTGGGAGGGACCCTGAGATTCCAGCCTCAGCTCAAAAAGAGGCCCTATTCCCCTGCAGTGCCACGAGAGGAATCCTGAGGTGCCCCAGGCAACTTGAACACAGGTCTGACTTCTCTGAGGCAACATGAGAGGTTCCCTGAGGTCCCGGTAGCAAGTCGAGAGGAAACCAACACTTCCCGCCACAACTCAAGAAACATCAATAGATTCCTCCCTCAATGTGAGATGAGGCCAGATTCTCCTACAGTGACTAAAGCACAATCCAGGGCTCCCCCTCACAACTTGAAAGCTACTTGACTTCCCTTAGGCAACACAGAGCTTCCCTGAGGTTCCTGCCTCAACTCAGTAAAAACTACGAGATTCCCTCCTCAACCGGAAATGAGGCCCTTTTATCCATCAGCACCTCAAGAGTAATTTCAAGTTCCCTCTCAAAACTTGAAAGGAGGCTTGACTCCCTTTGTGCAACTCAAGAAGTTCACCAAGATACCCATCCCAACTCTAGAGGAACCCCGAGTTCACCACAACTCAAGAAGAGACACCACCTAATCTCAATATGAGAGCCAATTCCCCTGCTTTGACTCAAAAAGAAACCTGACGTTCCCCTCCCACCTCAACAAGAGGGGTGTCTCACCTATTGAAACTTGAGAGGTACCGCACGTTTTCCTGCTGCAGGTCGAAAGGACACCGAGGTCTCCCTCAACTCAATATAAGGGCTGATTCTCCTGCATCGACTGGAATGGAACCCTGAGTATCTCCTCACAACATGAAGGAAGATCTAACTCCTTGTTGCACGTCTAGAAAAAGCACAAGTTCCCTGCCTGACCTTGACAAGAGGCCTGACACCCCTTTTACAACTCAAGAGGAAAGTGGAGTTCCATGCCTCAAAATGAGATGAGGCCTGACTCCCCTGTTGAAACTGATTGGAACCCCAAAATCCCTGTTGAAACTGGAGAGGAACCCCGAGTTTCCAGGCTCAACTTGAGGTGAGGATCTATTCCCCTTCATCGACTCGAGAGGAATCCCAAGGTGCCCCTCACAAACTGAAAGGAGTTCTGGATTCCCTGAGGCAACATGAAAGGTTCCCAGAGGTTTCTGTCACAACGCAAGAGGAACCCAAATCTTCCCACTGCAACTCGAGAAAAACAATGAGATTCCTCTCTCAATACAAGATGAGGCCCGATTTTCCTGCAGTGACTTGAGAGCAATCCTGAGTTCCCTCACAACTCAAAAGGAAGCTTTACTTCCTTTATGCAACTCCAGAGGTTCCCCGAGGTACCCATTGAAACTTGAGAGGAAACTTGAGTTTCCCACCGCAACTCAAGAAGAGAGCTGTATTCCCCACCTCATTTGGAGACGAAGGCCGATTCCCCAGCTTCGACTCAAGAGGAATCCCAACATTCCCCTCGGACTCAGAGAAGGCCTGTCTCACCAGTTGCACTTCGAGAGGAACACCAAGGTTCCTGCTGGAGGTAGAAAGAACACCAATTCCCCCTTCAACTCGAGATAAGGCTTGATTCCACTGCAGCGACTCAAATGGAATCCCAAGTTTGCCCTCACAACACGAAGGGAAGTTTGAATCCCCTGCTGCACTTCTATAAATAGCCTCCTTCCCCACCTCAACTCGACAGGAGGCCTGACACCCCTATTACAACTCGAGAAGAAAGCAGAGTTCCATGCCTTAACACAAGATGAGGCCTGACTCCCCTGTTGAAACTCAATAGGAACCCCGAGATCCCTGTTGCATTTGTAGAAGAAACTTGAGTTTCCTCCATCTACTCGAGATGAGGCCATATTCCCCTGAAGTGACATAAAAGGAATCTTGAGATGCCCCTCACAACTTGAAAGGAGGTCTGACTTCCCTGAGGCAACACAAGAGGTTCTCCAAGGTCCCCATCTCAACTCGAGAGGAACACCAAGCCTCCTGCTGCAATTCGAGGAACACCACGAGATTCCCCCCTTACCACGAGATAAGGCCCAGTTACGCTGCAGTGACTAGAGAACAGTCCCACGTATCCCCTTGCAACTCAAAAGGTGGCTTGACTCCCTTTATGCAACATCAGAGGTTCCCCGAGATACCTGTCACAACTGGAAAGGAACCCCGAGATCCTGCTCATGGTGTAAGGGCACCATGTTCCCCACCTCATCTGGAGATGAGGGCCGATGTCCCTGCTTCAACTCTAGAGCAATCCTGGCTTTTCCCTCACACCTCAAGGGGAGGCCTGTCTCAGCTATTGAAACTCAAGAGGAACCCCGTGTTTCCTGCTACAAGTTGAAAGAACACCAAGTTCCCTCTCAACTAGAGATACGGCCGGATTGCCATTCAGTGACTTGAATGGAACCCCAAGACCTTCATCGACTCGAGAGGAATCCCAAGGTGTCCCTCACAAACTGAAAGGAGTTCTGGATTCCCTGAGGCAACATGAAAGGTTCCCAGAGGTTTCTGTCACAACGCAAGAGGAACCCAAATCTTCCCACTGCAACTCGAGAAAAACAATGAGATTCCTCTCTCAATACAAGATGAGGCCCGATTTTCCTGCAGTGACTTGAGAGCAATCCTGAGTTCCCTCACAACTCAAAAGGAAGCTTTACTTCCTTTATGCAACTCCAGAGGTTCCCCGAGGTACCCATTGAAACTTGAGAGGAAACTTGAGTTTCCCACCGCAACTCAAGAAGAGAGCTGTATTCCCCACCTCATTTGGAGACGAAGGCCGATTCCCCAGCTTCGACTCAAGAGGAATCCCAACATTCCCCTCGGACTCAGAGAAGGCCTGTCTCACCAGTTGCACTTCGAGAGGAACACCAAGGTTCCTGCTGGAGGTAGAAAGAACACCAATTCCCCCTTCAACTCGAGATAAGGCTTGATTCCACTGCAGCGACTCAAATGGAATCCCAAGTTTGCCCTCACAACACGAAGGGAAGTTTGAATCCCCTGCTGCACTTCTATAAATAGCCTCCTTCCCCACCTCAACTCGACAGGAGGCCTGACACCCCTATTACAACTCGAGAAGAAAGCAGAGTTCCATGCCTTAACACAAGATGAGGCCTGACTCCCCTGTTGAAACTCAATAGGAACCCCGAGATCCCTGTTGCATTTGTAGAAGAAACTTGAGTTTCCTCCATCTACTCGAGATGAGGCCATATTCCCCTGAAGTGACATAAAAGGAATCTTGAGATGCCCCTCACAACTTGAAAGGAGGTCTGACTTCCCTGAGGCAACACAAGAGGTTCTCCAAGGTCCCCATCTCAACTCGAGAGGAACACCAAGCCTCCTGCTGCAATTCGAGGAACACCACGAGATTCCCCCCTTACCACGAGATAAGGCCCAGTTACGCTGCAGTGACTAGAGAACAGTCCCACGTATCCCCTTGCAACTCAAAAGGTGGCTTGACTCCCTTTATGCAACATCAGAGGTTCCCCGAGATACCTGTCACAACTGGAAAGGAACCCCGGATCCTGCTCATGGTGTAAGGGCACCATGTTCCCCACCTCATCTGGAGATGAGGGCCGATGTCCCTGCTTCAACTCTAGAGCAATCCTGGCTTTTCCCTCACACCTCAAGGGGAGGCCTGTCTCAGCTATTGAAACTCAAGAGGAACCCCGTGTTTCCTGCTACAAGTTGAAAGAACACCAAGTTCCCTCTCAACTAGAGATACGGCCGGATTGCCATTCAGTGACTTGAATGGAACCCCAAGTTTCCCCTCACAACATGAAAGGAGGTCTGACTCTCCTGTTGAACCTCTTGAAAAAGCCCAAATTCCCCTCCTGAACTCGACAGGAGGCCTGACACCCCTTTAACAACTTGAGAGGAAAGTGGAGTTCCATGCCTCAACACCAGACAAGGCCTGACTCCCCTGTTGAAGCGCTATAGGAGCCTTGAGATCCCTGTTGCAACTGGAGAGGAACACCAAGATTCCCACCTCAACTCGAGATGAGACCCTATTCTCCTGCAGTGACTCGAGAGGAATCTCAAGGTTCCCCCTCGGAACTCGAAAGGAGGCCTGACTTCCTTGAGGCTACACAACAGATTTCCTGAGGCCCGTTGCAATACAGAGGAACTCAAAGCTTCTGCCACAACTTGAGAAAAACCACGAGATTCCCTGCTCAACAAGAGATGAGGCCCGTTTCCCCAGCAGTGATGTGAGAGCAATCCCACATTCCCTCAGCAACTCAAAAGGGGGTTTGATTCCATTTATGCCACTGCAAAGGTTCTCCATGATACAGGTCTCAACTTGAGAGGGACCCAAAGCTTCTTTCCACAACTCGAGAAGAAACCCATTTTCCCTTCCATATCTTGAGATGTGGCCTGATTCCCTTGCAGCAACTCTAGAGGAATCCCAAGAACACCCTCACAACTCAAAAGGAGGCTTGACTCCCTTTATACAACTCGAGAGGCTCTCCCAGATACCCATCACAACTCAAGAGGAACACTGAGTTCCCCCTCACAACTGGAAAAGAGTCCTGACTCCCCTGAGCAACTAAAGAGGTTCCCTGAGATCCCAGTCACAACTCGAAAGGAATCCCAAGCTTCCCGCCACAACACAAGAAAAACCATGAGATCCCTCCTCAAACTGAGATGAGGTCTGATTCTACAGGGACTCGATTGCAATCCTGAGTTCCCCATCACAATTCAAAATGAGGTTTGACTTCCTTTTTGCAACATGAGAGATTCCCCCAAATTCACATTGCAACTTGAGAGAAATGCCGAATTTAGTGCCTTAATTCAAGAAAAACCCCATCTTCCCAACCACATCTCTAGATGAGGCCCAATTCCCCTGCTTCGACTCTAGAGGAATCATGAGTTCCTAGTCACAAATCGAAAGGAGCCTTGACTCCCTTGCTGAAACTCTAGAGGTCTCCGAGATACTTATCACAACTAGAGAGAATCCCTGAATTGCACTTCACAACTGGAGAGAAACCCAGAGTTTCCCACCACAATTCAAAGAGAACCCCATCCGTGTTCCCTGCCTCAATTCGAGATGTGGCCCAATTCCCTTGCAGTGACTCAAAAAGCACCCCAAGTTCCTCATCCTAACTCGACACGAGCTCCAAGACCCTGATGCAACTGCTGAGAATTCCCAATAGGAGCCTACCAGACCCCAGTTTGAGAAGAGCCCTTGACCACAACCAAAGAGATAGCAGGGTGTGGCAGGAGGCCCACTCTGCCACAAAGAGACAGTAGCTTCCTGCATTTCGCTACTAGAAAAAGTGCCACTTCTCATCACAACCATAGAGGAATCAATCACCTCCCAATTTGAGAAGAGCATTCTACCACATCTAGACAGGAGCCCAACTATCGCAATTAAAGAGTAGTCCCCCTGCCACAACTAGTGAGGCAGCTGAAAACCACAACTAGAGACAAGCCTACTCACAGCAAATAAAAATTGAACTCCCACTGCAAATAGAGGGGAGCCAATGCTGCATCTAGAGTAGCCTTCACACATTGAACTTAGACAGGGACCATTTGCAGATAGCTACAAGAGAGGATATGCTTCATGAAGCTCAAGAGGAGTCTGAACTACAGCTCTAAAGGAACCCAAGGTCATATGCTGCAACTCAAGAGGCACCCCGAGTTCCCCATTGCAATTTCACAGGATCCCTAGGCTGGAACAAGAAAAGGGGCCACCACACCAAATGATGAAGGGCCTCTCCATCCAAAGCTGAAGTGGATTCCCAAGGCACAATTAGAGAGGTGTCCACCAGGATATTACACCTAGAGAGAAGTGCTAGCGACAAAATGAAACACCAACACGGCCGAGTGGTTAGAATCTGTTTCTTTATTCTTCTTATTCTCTTATTATTCTCTCATCCTTCTCTTATTATTCTGCTGCTTCTTGCAGCTGCCTTATTTTATATCTTTTCCACAACAACTTACAGGGCAAGTTGCCAAACACTATGATTCAATGACTATACAATGCGCAGGCGCGGGGTGAGATAACCTTTACCTTAACTTATTTACTGCAGCTAAGACTTTATTTTGGGGAACTTCCTTATCAACCCAGAGTCCTTGTGACCCTGGGTCTGTTCTTTTTTGAAGGAGCAGAGAAACATCCTTGTGTGCAAGAGTTTTCCCAGCTTCTCTTTTATTTTGTTCCCTACAGAGAAGACTTTCTGCCTCTAATGGAGACAAGCACCCTTAAGGAAGTGGAAGCCCTCACAACTAGAGAGCAGCAATCCCATGAATAAGAATGAGGAAACCATAGCGCCAAAGCCTAGAGGACCTCCACAATGGAGACACACACACCTCAACCAGAGAGGACACATCTTCATGCCTCAAGAGGAGCCCTCCACAACTTGAGAGGAGCCCACTGGACATCACATGCAGAGAGAATCCCCTCTTCTGCTAATAGAGACTAACCTCACACCACAAGCAGAGAGAAGCTTGCATACTACCACTGGAAAGACTCAAATCCCCACCCCCACGGCAACTACTGAGTTGACTGCAACCACAATGATAGAGTAGTTCCTCATCAAAACTAGTGAGCAGTCACCCGTTAGTGCAACAAGACAGGGGCCACCCTACACATCCCTGCTAGAGAAGAGTTGCCCCAAGAGAACTCAACAGGAGGCCCCACAAGTTGTCAGAAACCCTAAGTACCAACCTAGCTTGAGAAGAACCCTGACATCCACACCACGACTCCAGTGGAATCCTGCATCTGGTGTTACAAAAGCAGAGGAACACTGATTTCTCACTGCACCTGAAGAGGAGCTCTGAGTCCCCCCAACAACTCTCCAGCAAACCCTGTGTTTCCAGGAACAACTAGAGAAGAACTCCGAGATTCTGCTGCAACTCAAGAGAAGTCTTGACTCCCATACTGCAACTCAAGAGGAAACACAGGTTCCCCACCTCAACTCGAGAGGAGTCCTGACTTCCCTGTTTCCACTTGAGAGGTATCCTCAGATCCCCATCTCAACTCAAGAGGAAGCACGAGTTTCCAGTCGAAAGGTAAAAGGACAACTAGTTACTCCTCAACTCGAGATAAGTAAGGCCCGACTCTCCTGCAGTGACTCGAATGGAACCCCGAGTTTCTCCTCACAAACAAAGAGAGGTCTGACTCCCCTGTAGCAACTCAAGAAAAATCCTGAGTTCCACTCTGCAACTCAACAGGAAGCCTGACACCCTTTTTACAACTCGAAAGGAAACCGGAGTCCCATGCCTCAATAAGAGAGGAGTCCTGACTCCCCTGTTGCAGCTTGAGAGGAACCCCAAGATCCCTATCACAACTGGAGAGGAACCCCAAGGTTCCCGCCTCAGCTCGAGATGACGCCCGATTCACCTTCAATGACTTGAGAGAAATCGTACTTCCCCCTTGCAACTCGAAAGTAGGTCTGACTCCCCTGAGAGAACTCATATGGTTCCTTGAGATCCCTATCACAATTCGAGATGAACCATGAGATATCCATCGCAACTTGAGAGGAACTCCGAGTTTCCCCCCTCAACCCAAACAGAGGCCTGATTTCCCTGCAGTGACTCGTGATGAATCGCGAGTCCCCCACGCAACTCGAAAGGTGGCTTGACTCCCTTTTTCAACCCAAGGTCTTCCCTGAGATACTCATCACAACTCGAGAAGAACACCATGTTTTCTATGTCATCTCGAGATGAGGGCCAATTCCCCTGCTTCCACTTGAGGGGAATCCCGACTTCCCCCTCAAATCTCAAGAAAAGACTTGTCTCACTAATTGCAACTTGAGACAATTACTGAGTTCCCAGTTGCAACTCGACAGAAACACCAAGTTTCCTGCCATAACTAGAGAAGACTCCCAAGATTCCTCGCCTCAGTTCGAGTTGTTGCCTGATTGCCCTGCAGTTGCCTGATTGGAGAGAAACCCTGAGTTCTCCAGCCCAACTCAACACAGGCCCCCAAGACCCTGATGCAACTGCAGAGGCTTCCCAAGAAGAACCTGCCCCACCGCAATTGGAAAAGAGCCCTCTACTGTGACAAGAGAGGAGGCCTCATGGCACAACTAAGCAGGAGCCCCCCCACCCCCACCCCACTTCCACCACAAATAGACAGTAGCTTCCTGCACTTCACAACTAGAAAAATTTCCCCTTCTCATTACAACATAGAGAGTTCACCCACCTCCCAATTTGAGAAGAGGACTCTACCTCATCTAGAGAGGAGCCAACTACCACAATTAAAGAGGATTTCCCTTGCCACAACTACAGAGATGACTGCAAATGACAACTAGAGATGAACCAACCCCAGCAAATAAAGGGCTGACCACCACTATAGTTAGAGTGGAGCCCATACCCCATCTAGCAAGAAGCCTCCCACACATTGCACTTATACAGGGACCACTTGCACTTTGCTATGAGAGAATTTGCCCCCATTGAATCTCAAGAGGACTCTCCACCACAACTCTAAAGGAACCCTGAGTCACATGCTGTACCTCAACGGGAAATGAGGCCTGATAGCCCATTTAAAACACGAGAGCAAATCGGAGATCCATGACTCAATGCGAGAGGAGTCCTGACTCTCTTGTTGCTAATCTAGAGGGACCTCAAGATCCCTGTGGCAACTGGAGAGGAACACCGAGTTTCCCACCTCAACTTGAGATGAGGCCCAATTTCCCAGAAGATACTCCAGAGGAATCCCAAGTTCCTCCAGGCAACTTGAAAAGAGGCCTGACTTTCCTAAAGCAACTCAAGAGGTTCTCTGAGATCTCCATTGCAATTCGAGAAAATCCCCAAGATCCCCATCACAACTTGAGAGAAATACCAAGGGATGAGGTCCAATAACCCCCGTAGCAACTTGAGAGGATCCCCAAGTTTCCCCTCACAACTCAAAAGGAAGTCTGACTCCACTCAAGCAACTTGAGAGATTCCCTGAGATGCCTGTTACAAATTGAGACGAACTCCAACTTGGTCATCGCAAGTGAATAAGAACCCCGAGTTACTGCTTCAACTCAAGAGGAGGCCAGATTCACCTATAGGACTCGAGAAGAATCTTGAGTTCCCTCTAAAACACAAAAGGACTGACCTCCCTGAGGCAACTCGAGAGCTTCCCTGAGATCCTTGTCACAACTTGAGAGGAACCCCGAGTTTCTGCTACAACTCAAGAGGAGGCCCAACTCCCCTGCTGCAACTCAGGAGGAAACATGACTTCCCTGCCGGAGGCCAGCGTGAGGAACACCGCCATTGGCAAAGGTCATAAGGAAGGGGGCTTTGGCATACACAAAGGCATGATCAAGCCTCAGGAAATCCCCTGTTCCTGAGCATCTAACCCCAAAACCAGAGTCTGACTTGTGTTCTCACCTACACCTCTGACTTTACAAGGGGCTCTCCCCCGTAACCATTTCTCTCGGAGAAGGAGTTAACTTGCAGCTCCAGTTAATAAAAATTTCTGGGCGTGACTAGAGTGTTTCAACTTATGGGACTCCTCTGAAGGTTATCTAGCCTGCCTGTATAGGTTCCTCCTGCTGAATGTGATTGTTTACAACCCCCAACTGTGAGAGGCACGAGATGTTTTGACTTACTAAAGGCAAATTCTTTTGGGAAGTTAGAAATTATTAGTGTAGTGGGTTGGTTAGGAATTATATTGGTAAAGGGTTTTTCATTTGTTGTGTCAATAATTGCTGCTAATTCCCTGCCCTGGGTGGGACAAGGGTGTCTCAGGTCAAACCTCTCTGCTGACAGACTAGCTGTGTGACAACCTCTTAACCATAAACAGCACAGAGAGTTTTGGAGTATTCTGAGAGTCTTAATTAGCATAGGGCTTATCTCATTATTGAGTCAATGATTGCTACCAGGCCTCCATATCTTTAGGTACCTGGGAATATATTAATCAATATATTTGGAATATAGAAAAGGAAATATAGTAGTTTTTAAGGTTAGCAATTTTTGAGTTAATGAACTTTCTCTTTTGTAATAGATCACTGTACTTTGTTATAAATCATTGTGTCCTTACTATGTGAAAATGTAACCTTATCACTATCTTAAGATTAAGTAGATCTTAAGAGGAACATTGGTGAAAGGATTTTCATTTGTTAGGCTAATGTTTGCTGCTAAATCTCCATATTCCCTTCTCTTATAATGAATACAACTAGCATATAGGAAAATAAGTATTAACCTTTAAGCATATAGGAGAAATAGGTATTAGCCTTTAAGATTAATCATGTTAACCTTGAGTTAAATACACCCTCACCCTATAGGAATGCAACTTTATTTGGAGGGTGGTGCCTGGTTTAAGAAAAAAACATGCTTGGAAAAAATAAGTTTTTTGGTTATCAGAAAGAAAGGGTTGTAAATGTCAGCTGGCAGAAATG
>SJYC01030819.1:0-19246 GCA_006408675.1 Madoqua kirkii
CATGAGGTGGCCAAAGTACTGGAGTTTCAGCTTTAGCGTCATTCCTTCCAAAGAAATCTGTCAGGGCTGATCTCCGTCAGAATGGACTGGTTGGATCTCCTTGCAGTCCAAGGGACTCTCAAGAGTCTTCTCCAACACCACAGCTCAAAAGCATCAATTCTTTGGCGCTCAGCCTTCTTCACAGTCCAACTCTCACATCCATACATGACTCCTGGAAAAACCATAGCCTTGACTAGACGGACCTTAGTTGGCAAAGAAATGTCTCTGCTTTTGAATATACTATCTAAGTTGTTCATAACTTTTCTTGCAAGGAGTAAGCATCTTTTAATTTCATGGCTGCAATCACCATCTGCAGTGATTTTGGAGCCCCCTCAAATAAAGTCTGACACTATTTCCACTGTTTCCCCATCTATTTCCCATGAAGTGATGGGACCAGATGCCATGATCTTTGTTTTCTGAATGTTGAGCTTTAAACCAACTTTTTCGCTTTCCTCTTTCACTTTCATCAAGAGGCTCTTTAGTTCTTCACTTTCTGCCATAAGGGTGGTATCATCTGCATATCTAAGACACAAATTACCCATGTCAAGAATAAAGGAGATGATATTGCTACCGATGCAGAAGGTAAAAGGTAACAAGGAAATGCTACGAACACCTCGTGAACATAAATTCTACAATCAAAATGGACCAATACCTCAAAATTGGAAAACTGCTACAGCACCCCCATAATGAAATAGATAACCTAAATAGCCCTATAATTATTTTTTGAAATAAGTTCAGAGTTTAAAAAAATATAGATCCAATGATTTCACTGATGAATTCTACTAAGTATTTAAGGAAGAAATGACACTAAATTTACACCAACACTTTCACAAAATAGAAAAGGGAGAGATACTTCTCAGTTCACAAGGCTGGCATTATCTCACAAAAACGAGAACATTACAAAAGACTATACACCAGTATCTCCCAAGAACACAGACAAAGAAACCCTCAAAAATACCAAATTGAGTCCAGTACTGTGTAGAAGGAACAAGGCATCATGAACAAGCAGAGTTATCCAGAGGTTCCAACGCTGCTTCAGTAAGTGGACATCAACCTGTGCAACTCACCACAGTAACACTGTAAGGAGGAAACCTGCTTGTAGTATCAGTATGCAGAAAAAATTTAAAAAATCCTACTCTTAACAAACTACGAGTAGAAAGTAATTTCCTCGATTTGATAAAGGGCATCTACCAAAAATATATATAAAACTAACATCATTCTAATACTGAACGGATGAATGCTTTCCCCCTACTATCAGGAAAAGACAGGGATATCCTTTCCTACCACCTCTAATTTTTGTAATAAGGCAAGAAATAGAAATTTAGAGAAAGAGAGAGAGATTATACTCTTCCTGCTTGTAAATAACATGATTTTTATTGTAGATAATTCCAAGGAACCTACCAAAAAACTTCTAGAAATATTAAGTGAGGCGAGGAAGGCCACAGGAACTAAAATCAACAGCTAAAAACCAATCCAATTTCTGTAAACAATAACGCAATATTGGAAAGAGAAATTTGAGAAAGCAAGATTATTTACAACAGTGTTGAATGGATGAGATGATCTGGAACTCTCTCCTGGCCGGGACGGTCAGACACAGTCTGAACAGAAGACATGCCTGGGAAGAACTGCTCTGCTTCCCTTTCCCTTTATTCAGACGGCCCTGTTCTCGGTTTTTGAAGGCAGACACCTTTGAGGGAGCTGAGAAAGCTCGGTGAATAATGTAAAGCAGAAGAAACAAAGATTTAGAGACACTTCTCTGGTTTTTAAAAATCTGCTGCCTGATGGTCTTGCTGTCTCACTCCTAGACATTTATGCAAGAGAAAGGATAGCATGTGTCCACATACAGACCTGCGCACAAATGTTCACAGCTATTTTGTTCTTAATAGTGCTAAGCTTTAAAAAACCTACCTGCTGTCAACTGGTGAATGGATAAGAAAAAAACATTGTGGCATAGCCACAACATATACTGTGGAATGCTATTTTACAGTGTGAATGAACTTCAAAAACACTGAATGAAAGAAGCCCCACATGAAGTTTGGTTCCATCTGCATATGTCTACAACAGGAAACATCAACCGACAGTGGCAGAAAGCAGGTTGGTGGTTGCCTGAGGCAGTGGTTTCAAGGTACTGAGGATAATGGGTCATGAGAGGTGAGGGGGGAGCCAAAAGGTAAATAAATCTGTCAAATCCCATTGAAACGGATCTACCTCAAATAGGTGCTTTGAATTTTGGTAGATGATCTGTCAGTCTTCCTGAGTCACAGCCTGGTCATGGTGAAGGAAGCTTCAAACTCAATAAAGCTGTGAGCCGTGCCACGCAGGGCCATCCAAGACAGGCTATAGCGAGAGTTCTGACAAGACGCGGTCCGTCGGAGGAGGAGATGGCAACATGCTCCAGTATTCTTGCCGCAAGAACACCATGAGGAGCATGAAAGGGCTAAAAGATGCGACACCAGAAGCCGAGCCCCCCAGATCAGAATGTGTCCTCTGTGCTGCTGGGGAAGAGTAGAGGGCAGCTACAACAGCTCCAGAAAGAATGCCGCCGCTGGGCCAAAGAGGAAATGACAGCCGGTGGTGGGTGTGTTGGTGGTGAAAGTCAAGTCTGATGCGGTAAAGAACAAGATTGCACAGGAACCTGGAACGTTAGGTCCATGAATCAAGTTAAATTGGACAGAGTCAAGCAGGAAATCGCGAGACTGAACCCTGACCTCTTAAAACTCCGTGAACTAAAATGGATGGGAATGGTTGAATTTAGTTCAGACGATCCAACCATTATACTACTACTGTGGACAAGAATGGGAAGAAGTGGCGTGGTCCTCACAGTCAACAAGAGTCTGAAATGCAGTACACAAATGCAACCTCAAACATAACAGAACGATCTCAGTTCGTTTCTAAGACAAGCCATTGACATCTGGAAAACTCAGCAGTGGCCACAAGACTGGAAAAGGTCAGTTTTCATTCCAGTCCCAAAGACGGGCAATGCCAAAGAATGCTCAAAGTACTGTACAATTGCACTCATCTCACACGCTAACAAGGATATGCTCAAAATCCTTCGAGCCAGGCTTCAACAATATGTGAAGGAGAACTTCCAGATGTACAAGCTGGGTTTAGAAAAGGCAGAGGAACCAGAGATCAAATTGCTAACATCTGTTGGATCATAGAACAAGCAAGAGAATTCCAAAGAAAATATCTACTTCTGCTTCACTGACTAGGCTAAAACCCGTAACTGTGTGGATGACAACAAACTGTGGAAAATTCTGGAAGAGATGGGGATACCAGACCTCCTGAGCTGCCTCTTGAGAAACCTATATGCAGGTTAGGAAGCAACAGTTAGAACTGGACATGGAACAACAGACTGGTTCCAAATCAGGAAAGAAGTACATCAAGGCTGTATATTGTCACCCTGCTTATTTAACTTATATGCAGAGTACGTCATGAGAAACGCTGGGCTGGAAGAAGCACAAGCTGAAAAAGCAAGATTGCCAGGAAAAATATCAACAACTTCAAATATGCAGCTGATACTGTCCTAATGGGAGAAAGTGAAGAGGAACTAAGGAACCTCTTGATGAAGTGTAAAGGAGAGTGAAAAAGCTGGCTTCAAACTCAACATTCAAAAAACGAAGGTCATGGCATCTGATCTCATCAATTCATGGCAAATAGATGGGGAAACAGCAGAAACAGTGAGAGATTTCCCCCCACCTTGGGCTCAAAATCACTACAGACTGTAACTGCAGCCATGAAATTAAAAGATGCTTGCTCTTTGGAAGAAAGCTCTAACAAATCTAGTCAGTGTAATAAAAGGCAGAGATATCACTTTGCTGACAAAGTTCTGTGTAGCCAAAGCTATGGTTTTTCCAGTAGTGATGTATGGATGTGAGAGTTGGACCATAAAGAAGGCTGAGTGTCAAAGAACTGATGCTTTCAAATTGTGGTATTGGAGAAGATTCTGAGAGTCCCTGAGACAGCAAGGAGATGAAACCAGTTAATCCTAGAGAAAATCAACCCTAAAATTCACTGAAAGAACTGGTGCTGCTGTTGAAGCTCCAATACGCTGGCCCCTTGGTGTGTAATGCAGACACACTGAAGAAGCCTGTGATTCTGGGAAAGACTGAAGACAAAAAGAAGAAGGGGCAGCAAAGGACGAGATGGTTAGACAGCATCACCGACTCAAAGGACAAGAATCTGAGCAAACTCCTGGAGATAGTGGAGGACAGGGGAGCCTGGCATGCTGCAGGCCGTGGGACTGCAGAGAGTGGGACACGACTCAGCGACCTTACAGCAAGTTGTATCTCACTCAGTTCAGTCACTCAGTGGTGTCCGACTCTCTGCGACCCCACGTATCTCATTATGACTGATTAGAAAGCAAAAGAACAACCATTTTTCTTTACTATCTTATAGTTACCTTCCCTGGAGAAGGAAATGGTATTTCTCACTCCACTCCAGGATTCTTGCCTGGAGAATACTGTGGACAGAGGAGCCTGGCGGGCTACAGTCCAAGGGGCCGAAAGAGTCGGACTCAACTGAGCGGTTATCGGTCACTCATATTGACCCACCTTAGAATTTTCTTTGTTTCCTTCCGTCTTCCTTTCATTCTCCTCTCTTCTCCACTTTCTTTTTTTCAGCCCTAACATTCTGGTCAGTACCCTGGAATATGCAAAGGGTGTGAGTGCATGCTGCAGCTATTCGGAGTCAGCAGTGACGAAAACACACGCGGTCGAAGCCGTGCTTGACTAGAGGCACCAGCCCTGCGCAGGTATTCCTAAAACAAGCTCAAGTTCAGTATTAAAAACAGGGGAGAGGCCCCCTGCAGTGTCCCGGCTGGCAGAAGACAAAGCTCTTAGTGTCCCAAGGCTGCAGGGAGGAGACATGAAATGGAGACGGAGGTAATTATTGCCCAAGGCAACTATGTTGATTGAACCACTGTGATAGAAAAAAAACTTCCCCTCAATATCAGGTTTGGCCTCACCACCGGGTGAAAGGGCGTGAGTGGGGGACTTTCTCTCCTGGGAGTGTAAAGCCAGGCGCCAGCGCTAGTCACGCTCAGTGCCCGACTCTTTGCGACCCCCTGGACTGTAGGCCGCCAGCCTCCTCTGTCCACAGAATTCTCCGGGCAATAATACGGGAGTGGGTAGCCCGTCCCTTCTCCAGGGGATCTTCCAGATCCAGGGTGGAACCCGGATCTCCCACAGTGCAGACAGATTCTTTATCATCTGAGCCACCAGGGAATAAGTATGACCTTTTGTTTAGCTTTTTTAAAAGATTACTGTTTTTTAAAAATTGCAGGATAGTTGCTTTACATGTTGTGTTGGTTTCTGCCATAGAACGCGAACCAGTCAGAACTGAATATATATATACGTCCCCTTCCTCCTGAGCCCCCCTTCCAGCCCTGCTCTCGTCCCACCCCGCTAATCCATCACAGAGTGCCAGGCTGGGCGCCTGTTACACAGCAGCTTCACCAGCTGTCTGCTTTACACAGAGTACGGTAAACACCCCTGCTTTCTCGAGTCACCCCACCACTCCTTCCCCCAGCTTGGTCCACAGTCCTTTCTCTGGGTCTGTGTTCCATTCCTTCCCTGCAAATAGGTTCATCAGCATCTTTTTCCTCGATTCCATATATATATATACATTAATGTGTTTTTCTCTTTCTGACTTACTTCACTCTGTGTAACAGGCTCTAAGTTCATCCACCTCACTTCACCTGATTCACATTTGTTCCTTTTCACGGCTGAGTAATATCCCTCTGTATAGGCATACCGCTGCTTCTTTATCTGTTCATCTGTTGATGGATATCTAGCTTACTTTCGTGTTCTGGCTATTGTGAGTAATGCTGCAGTGAACATTGGGGTACGTGTGTCTTTTTGAATTGTGGTACCTGCCCAGTGGTGGGATTGCAGGGTCATGTGGTAGTTTTATTCCTTGTTTGTAAAGAAATCTCCATATCATTCTCTGTAGCAGCTGTGCCAATTTACATTGCCACCAACTGGGTAAGAATATCCCCTTTTCTCCACGTCTTCTCCAGCATTTGTTGTTTGCAGATTTTTTGGTGATGGCCCTTCTGGCTGGTGTGAGGTGATCCCTCACTGTAGTTTAGATTTGCATTTCTCTAATAATGAACAATGCTGAGCATCTTCTCATGTGTTTATTTGCCATCTGTATTTCTTCTTTGGAGAAATGTCTGTTTAGGTCTTCTGCCATCTAATTTCTTTCCTAATGGGAATTTTATTTGGATCAATGGATGATTATTCCTTGAGGGAGGAAAACCTCTGCTTGATTCATTGGGATAATAGTCTTCCTTTGTTTATTTTTAAACTGTAAATAGCAGAACTCTTCCACAGGACAATCCATGACACAGCTAAACTTCAAAGAAATGGCTTGGCATCAATGAACACAGAATTTAACTAAGATAAACTTTTCCCAAATTTTGTTTGAAGGGACAATCTAATCCCTATCTGTCCATCTAAAGTTCACTAAGCAGAGAGAAACCAGGAAGATCGTATCAGCGCATCTAGGTGAGTGCACAAATCAATTTGGCCTTGGCAGACAGGACTAGTTGTGGATATGGGTCATGACGATAAGGTCAGGAGTGTTCTTTTCTAGTTCAGTGGACAAGGCCACACAGTGGTTGAACAGTTTGGCCAAACATCTCAAGGAAGTTGGCACAAGTGTAAGGGATACATACGTGTGTGTGTACGTGTGTGTGTGTGTATGTGTGCATGCATGTGTGTGTGTGCGTGTGTGTGTAATGGTTTTCTGTTGCCATAGGCTAGTGACTATTTCCTAAAGCAAGAGTCACTGAGAGTCTGAAACATCCCCTCATTACAGCCAGTTTGATAATCAAAGAACCACCTAAAAACGAAGAATGACACTCTTTCCTAGACAAAGAGGGAAAATTTCACTTATATGCAAAAAATTACTTTTTAATTATAAGAGCATATTGACAAATAAGTTATTTTCAGTGATAAAAGCCTGATGGTATCATTCTAACACGACTGTTTCCAATTTTGTGCATTTCCTCACAGTTGGCCCATAAGAATGAAGATTTCTTTCCTTTATTAAAGAATTAGCTTGCTTATAATTTTTTTTATGACTTTATCATTTAGCAATAATTTTCATGAAGGTTAGAAATATTATTTTTATTTCTTTAAAAAAGTTTATTGGAGTATAGTTGGTTTACAAAGTTTTTATTCGTTTCTATTGTTTAGCAAAATGAATCAACCACATTATGCACATATCCCCTCTCTTTTTTGGATTTCCTTCCCATTTAGGTCACCACAGAGCTCTGAGCAGAGTTCCCTGTGCTATGCAGTAGGTACTCAATAGTTATCTATTTTATACATAGCATCAGTAGTGTATACATGTAAATCCAGTCTCTGTTATTTTAAAAGATTTTATCTGGAAGCAGGCATATGGACCATTTAATGTAACCTTTTCTAAAGTGCTTTATCTGGATTTTAATAGGGGGTAACTTGAAAAAGATTTCCATGATTAAATAAATGGGCTGACTTGTGATAATGGTCACATAGACTTGAGAAATGGCTGCTGATATGATGCATTTTTAAACCTATTTGGATTATAGACCCCTCTTGAAAAGCAGCATCTCATAGGATTTGTGTTTCCCATTACTCATTCTTGACAAAATATTATTTAAATCAATGTCTCTACCAGGAAATTGAGGCCTCGTGATGTTAATTAAGACTCAACATTACACAGTTAATTTATAATAACCAGAATTTGTAGAGAAGTTTCCAGAAACAAAACTTCAACCAGAATCTCCTTGTCTATTTTGGCTGAAATATTCCTACTGCCACCAAAAATTCTCAGTTGACAATTTCACGACTATATTCTGTATCATAATGTTCCTCCATTGGGTCATTGGTATAAATGGAACGTCTCCTTTTCACCCTAGAATAAAACCAGGTATTGTAGCTTGGGAGTTGAAAGAGCGCCCTGAGGCCCAGAATCTAGTGAGGGGTTAAGAAAACCGATGCCTGAATACTCACAGATCTGAGCACGTTGTTCATAAGTCCTGCATACTGGGAAACAAAAGAATGTCGTTGAGAAATTACACCAGGAAATTTTTGAGCAAAAAGCTTCATTTTTCGCTGTTTATTTCTAAATGTCCTAAAATAAAACTATTAAAAATTTCTCCACTAGACCATAATTCACAAGGAAAGAGACTGTCTTGGTGAAAGAACAGGGTTTTCTTCATCCTGGAATGCTTTAATTTTGATTCTGAAATTCTGCAACATACCCAGTCTGCTTGCCAGAATTGATTGATGAAATCCCACTGTATTGTGAAAGGATGTATTCTTGGCATCACATAGAGTTCTTTATTAAGCATTCTATTAGCTCACATGCTGAAGTTATTTGAGGGCTACTCTATTAGCAATATCTTAGTTCAAAGCACTGTTCCCTAAATCATATGGTTAAGGTTATTCCTGCTTGTAAAAAAAAAAAGAAAAGAAAAGAAAAAAGCAAGCCTCCCACACTCATTCTCAGGATGGCAACTGACATTCCCAGAGTACCTTTGTGTTGCTTTATGCTAAGAGTGGGTCCCTTTGAAATCCTGACAAAACCAAAACCTCTTCTGCTGGCAGAGGCAAATGAATTTTCAAGAATCCAAAGCTCTTGTTCTTTCCCTGTCTGCCCAGAGTGGAACCTTCTTCCATTTTCAAAATCTCCTCTGAGTATTTCTGGGAGTTCCCAGAGGGCATGAACTTCACCTGGCAGGTACTGGTACCCCAGGGATTCAGAGCAGGATTTGATCTAATTTGCTGCTGTCAATATTTTGCCGTTAATGCTGGTGCTGGAAAACCAGGTAGCACAGAGACAGCTGTATCCCAAATACCCACTCTGAAATGCCATTCCTGCAAAGGCCAATGCAGAGGGCTGTGACAGCGTCTGCCTCGCACGCCCCAGAGCTAGCGGCCTCTGATGTGTAGTGGCCGTCCATGCGAAGGAAGGGAGAATGACTCTTAGCCTGACCACGCCACAGCAGTCACGGAGCGCCCGAGGGAGACTGGCTCCTGCCCAGAGCCTCACCAAGTCCCTCAGGAGAGCACAGAAGATCCGTGTGCCCTCGGCTGTTTCACCTGACTCACCCACTCCCAGCTCCGAGAGCCAGGTGCTTCTCGAAAGCTTCATCACTGCTTCCAGAGCACCATCTCTCTGCATTTCTTGGAGTCTGTCATCAACCAGATCCTTCCCAACTAGTCACTAAATAAAGATCCCTGTGAATTTCAATGAGACTCCTGGTGCCTTCGCAGTGAATGTCGTTCTCAGAGTTTGCCACCTAGATTCCAAGTCAAACCAGAAAAATACCCTTTCCACTCATTAAAAAGCATCAGTCCTTGGAGGGATATGTGTGCACATTGGTGTATGTATAAAAAGACTTGCATCAGTAGGGAGAGTGTGGAGCCGTGGGAAGGCTGGGATGAAGCCATCTGGAGCGTTTATACTGAAATAGCTATTTCTTGGAGATTTAATGAAAGCATTGCCTGTTAACAACATACACTGTTCTATCTCTACTGAGAAATGACTTCCTTCTTAACTCTACATAGGAAAAAAATATATCAGTATCTTTTAATTTTGTTTAAATGATATGAATTTAAGACATAGAATAATTCCTTCAGACTTACGGCCATGAAAATTTGACCTTTGATATTTTCAGTTTTAAAACAATGAATTCTAAAAAACAAGAAACATTGAGGATTGACAGCTATGGTCAGTGGAAAGGTTGAAAGATGCTGACCAAATTCTATTCCAAAAAGTTCCTTTAAATATGATGCAATCTTTCATACAAGTTATAGAGTTTCAATCAGTGAAGCTGTAATATTTCCAAGATTAAAAAAATGGTAATAATCCAAAGCTGATTTCACATATTAAGTCAATGTATCCACATAACTGTGACATCTAATGTGACTTTTGCTCTGATTTTTTAAAGTTATTATGCTAAAAGAAGTATACAAAAAGTTAAAACACAGCCATATCACACAGAAAATAATTTTACTTGTTATTGGGAATTTTTTTCAGTATAAACATATATTGTGATTGTGGTTCTAAAGCACATTGTTTTACAGTTAACAATAAAAGTCATTTTCTCTGGTTTTATTTGGACACCAGCTCCAGGAGGCTTTATAAAGAGGAAAAGGGCTTGGCAGTGTGGGTGACAGGCAAGTGAACGGAGGGCCTTCCCCGGCAGTCCAGCGCCTGAGACTCCACACTTCACGGCAGGAGGCGCTGGTTTGATCCCTGGTGGGGGAAGTAAGATCCCCTGGGGCACCGGGTGCAGCCAAAAATGTTTAGTTTTGTTTTTAAAGGGCAAGTGGGGGCCGGGGAAGTATTTCAGGGGCTCGGTCCAGACGGCCTGGCGGTTGAGTGGACGTGGATAAGGAGGGGTGAAGACAGCCAAGTTCAAGTCCTTTCTGGTGTATCTGCCTGGTTTGTTTCTGCCTTGGAGGCAAGGTGGGCTGGACTGCCACTTACCAAGCGGACAACCTGGGGTGTAGTGGGTGTGAGATGACTTCCAGCCCACCTTTTTATGGCAAAGATGAACTTGGGAAGCGTTTCTTCCGCCGCCTGAACCCAACGCCCAGCTGCAGCGGGGAGCGTGGCGGCTCCACGGCCTGCAAAAAAAAAAAGAAAAGAAAAGAAAAAAGCAAGCCTCCCACACTCATTCTCAGGATGGCAACTGACATTCCCAGAGTACCTTTGTGTTGCTTTATGCTAAGAGTGGGTCCCTTTGAAATCCTGACAAAACCAAAACCTCTTCTGCTGGCAGAGGCAAATGAATTTTCAAGAATCCAAAGCTCTTGTTCTTTCCCTGTCTGCCCAGAGTGGAACCTTCTTCCATTTTCAAAATCTCCTCTGAGTATTTCTGGGAGTTCCCAGAGGGCATGAACTTCACCTGGCAGGTACTGGTACCCCAGGGATTCAGAGCAGGATTTGATCTAATTTGCTGCTGTCAATATTTTGCCGTTAATGCTGGTGCTGGAAAACCAGGTAGCACAGAGACAGCTGTATCCCAAATACCCACTCTGAAATGCCATTCCTGCAAAGGCCAATGCAGAGGGCTGTGACAGCGTCTGCCTCGCACGCCCCAGAGCTAGCGGCCTCTGATGTGTAGTGGCCGTCCATGCGAAGGAAGGGACAATGACTCTTAGCCTGACCACGCCACAGCAGTCACGGAGCGCCCGAGGGAGACTGGCTCCTGCCCAGAGCCTCACCAAGTCCCTCAGGAGAGCACAGAAGATCCGTGTGCCCTCGGCTGTTTCACCTGACTCACCCACTCCCAGCTCCGAGAGCCAGGTGCTTCTCGAAAGCTTCATCACTGCTTCCAGAGCACCATCTCTCTGCATTTCTTGGAGTCTGTCATCAACCAGATCCTTCCCAACTAGTCACTAAATAAAGATCCCTGTGAATTTCAATGAGACTCCTGGTGCCTTCGCAGTGAATGTCGTTCTCAGAGTTTGCCACCTAGATTCCAAGTCAAACCAGAAAAATACCCTTTCCACTCATTAAAAAGCATCAGTCCTTGGAGGGATATGTGTGCACATTGGTGTATGTATAAAAAGACTTGCATCAGTAGGGAGAGTGTGGAGCCGTGGGAAGGCTGGGATGAAGCCATCTGGAGCGTTTATACTGAAATAGCTATTCTTGGAGATTTAATGAAAGCATTGCCTGTTAACAACATACACTGTTCTATCTCTACTGAGAAATGACTTCCTTCTTAACTCTACATAGGAAAAAAATATATCAGTATCTTTTAATTTTGTTTAAATGATATGAATTTAAGACATAGAATAATTCCTTCAGACTTACGGCCATGAAAATTTGACCTTTGATATTTTCAGTTTTAAAACAATGAATTCTAAAAAACAAGAAACATTGAGGATTGACAGCTATGGTCAGTGGAAAGGTTGAAAGATGCTGACCAAATTCTATTCCAAAAAGTTCCTTTAAATATGATGCAATCTTTCATACAAGTTATGGAGTTTCAATCAGTGAAGCTGTAATATTTCCAAGATTAAAAAAATGGTAATAATCCAAAGCTGATTTCACATATTAAGTCAATGTATCCACATAACTGTGACATCTAATGTGACTTTTGCTCTGATTTTTTAAAGTTATTATGCTAAAAGAAGTATACAAAAAGTTAAAACACAGCCATATCACACAGAAAATAATTTTACTTGTTATTGGGAATTTTTTTCAGTATAAACATATATTGTGATTGTGGTTCTAAAGCACATTGTTTTACAGTTAACAATAAAAGTCATTTTCTCTGGTTTTATTTGGACACCAGCTCCAGGAGGCTTTATAAAGAGGAAAAGGGCTTGGCAGTGTGGGTGACAGGCAAGTGAACGGAGGGCCTTCCCCGGCAGTCCAGCGCCTGAGACTCCACACTTCACGGCAGGAGGCGCTGGTTTGATCCCTGGTGGGGGAAGTAAGATCCCCTGGGGCACCGGGTGCAGCCAAAAATGTTTAGTTTTGTTTTTAAAGGGCAAGTGGGGGCCGGGGAAGTATTTCAGGGGCTCGGTCCAGACGGCCTGGCGGTTGAGTGGACGTGGATAAGGAGGGGTGAAGACAGCCAAGTTCAAGTCCTTTCTGGTGTATCTGCCTGGTTTGTTTCTGCCTTGGAGGCAAGGTGGGCTGGACTGCCACTTACCAAGCGGCAACCTGGGGTGTAGTGGGTGTGAGATGACTTCCAGCCCACCTTTTTATGGCAAAGATGAACTTGGGAAGCGTTTCTTCCGCCGCCTGAACCCAACGCCCAGCTGCAGCGGGGAGCGTGGCGGCTCCACGGCCTGCGGCCCGATCGCTCCGCGTTCTGCGCGGGCCCCTCTCTCGTGTCTGGGCGCCAGCTGCTGCCCAGGGGCTTTGTGTTTGATCCACACTGCTCTCCCGAGTCCCGTTCTGCCAGGTTTCTTGTCTGATTTCCGGCTCCCGGCGGCGAGAGGGAGGCCGCGGCTTCTGGAAGCGCTGCTGCGATTCACCTGGGCCTGCTGTCCTCCAGCCTCCCTTCCCGGGCCGGGGCAGCTCCTCACACCCCCGGGGCGCTGCCACACCAGCGCTGCGGCCCAGACGGCCCCTTTCTTCTGAGCAGCTCCCTAACTGCAGAGTCACTTTGCTACAAAAGGGCAGTTGTTTGCTCAGGACTTCCTCGTGTTCCCCTGCGATTGCCCGGTAGCGCCCGGGGCCGTGGGGAGGGCAGGGGCAGACCCGCTGGAGGAGCCTGCTCCCCGCGCGGCTGCGGTGGGGCTCAGGGCCGCCCGGCCGCCAGCGCACGGGCCACGGAGTCGGCTCCGGGCCTTCCTCCTGCCCTCCCCTCTCTGCCTGCAGCAATCGTGCAGTTAATCTATCACTGGTTTGGAGCGTGTTAGCAAGAGACGTTGTCCTGCATGCTCCTGGCTCGTGGAATTACTAACAGTTCTCACAGTCAACCCATGTTCAGTCAAGTGTTTGGCAAAGAGAGACTCCTCTGAGCATAATTTCCCCCGAACAAAACCCAACCCGAAAAAGGAAGAACCTGTGGGAGGGCGCTCTGAGAAATGTGCTTCTGGACGGGCCGAACGCGAGCTGCCTGGAGACCCAACAGGCAGTGATACGTGTGCGTCCGTGCGCACGTGCGCAGGAGCAGTCAGCTGACACGGATTTGTGGGGCCCATAGGCAGAACAGGAAGCGAAATATTGAGGAGACCGTGACAGTACATTGACAATAATGAAGGGAAGAGGTCTAGCAGAAACACCATGGAGAAGTCAGAGCTTTGAAAATTAGGGAGAGAAAGTTAAACCCAAGGGAAGGAAGAATGTTCTAGAAGCAGGGGAAAAACTAGAAGAACCTGGTGTGATGGAAGCCGACAGAGAGAATTTCAGGAACAAAGAGAGAGCATGGTGTCCTGGCCTGTAAGCCCCTGGTTCCCACGTGCCTTTCCCTACTTGACACGCGGTGTGGGGGAGAGGAATTGTCTGTTCCCTGGGAGGAAGCCAAGGGTGCCAGGCCCATCCTGCTGACCTGGGCAGACAGATCTAGCTGGTCCACGAGAGTCTCTTCTTTGACCTACAATTGTTTAAAGACTGATGTTGTGGAAGTGTAGCTGGCTTACAATGCAGTGTTGGTCCCTGGGATACAGCAGCGATTCAGCTGTTCACATATATATGTGTATATATACATATGTATATTCTTCTTCCTACTGTTTTCCATTGCGGTTTATCACAGGATATTAGGTATAGTGGGATTCTCTGGTGGCTCAGAGGTTAAAGCGTCTGCCTTCGATGCGGGAGACCCGGGTTCGATCCCTAGGTCGGGAAGGTCCCCTGGAGAAGGAAATGGCAACCCACTCCAGTATTCTTGCCTGGAGAATCCCATGGACAGAGAAGGCTAGTAGATTACAGTCCACGGGGTCGCAAAGAGTCAGACACGACTGAGCAACCTCACCTCACCTACCCGGTAGGACCTCGTTGTGGTCCAGTCTGCAGATAACAGTTCGCGCGTGCTCATCTCAGCCTCCCTGTCCATCCCTCCCCACCACTCTCCCCTGTGGCCACTGCAAGTCTATTCTGTGTCCGAGTCTGCTCCTCTTTCACAGACTCGTTCATCTGTGCCGCATTTTGCTCTCCACTGGGTCACACGATGCTCGTCTCTCTTCGGGACTTGCTTCACTCGGTGGCGTCATCTCTAGCTCCGAGCATGCTGCCTCAGGTGGCATCGTTTCATTCTCTGCTGTGGCTGAGTAGTATTCCACTGTGTGTGTGTGTGTATGTGTGTGTGTGTGTGTATACACTTTGTGTGTGTGTATGTATATATACACTACATGTTCTTTATCTTTTCATCTGCCAGCGGGAATTCAGGTTGTTTCCATGTCTTGCCTACTGTAAATAGTGTGCTGTGAATAAAGGGGTATGTGTATCTTTTTGAAGTAGAGTTGTGCTGAAATATATCCCCAGGAGTGGGATTGCTGGATCATATGGCAACTCTAGTTTTAGTTTTTTGAGAAAGATCGATACTATTTTCCTTAGTCTTGTACCAGTTTACATTCCCACCCACAATATAGGAGGGGTCCCTTCTCTCCAACCCCGTACAGAATTTGTTGTTTGTAGGTTTTTCTTTTTATTTTGGTGATGACTAGGCTTCCCAGGTGGAGCAGTGGCGTCTGCCTGCCAGTGCAGGAGACGCACGGGACACGTGTTCGATCCCTGGGTCGGGAAGATCGCCTGGAGCAGAGCAGGAAATGGCAACCTGCTCCAGGATTCTTGCCTGGAGAATCCCATGGACAGAGGAGCCTGGTGGGCTGCGGTCCGTGGGGTCACAGTTGGACCTGACTGGGCGTCTGAGCACGGCACGTTCTTCCTGCTTGTGCGGCGGTCCCTCACTGGAGTTTTCATTTGCGTTTCTCTAATCATGAGCAGTGCTGGGAAACTTCATGTCACTGTAGGCCATGTATATGTCTTTTTCTGAGAAATACATGACCTGCGATTTTTAATGTGAATAGCAAGAATGCAGGGGGCAATCAGAGTTAATTCTTCACGACGGTGGTGTGGACAAGACTGGGCTGGTGTGTGGACATAGTGGCTGTTCACTCACCCAGTTCTCTTGTCCTCCTGATGGTCCAACTGCCCAGTCATCTTTCCAATGAATGCACTTATATTTAAGATAAATAGCTAACACAGAGTTAAATGGTTATGCCTGAAAAGATAATCTAAAATAGTTTCATTATGTAGATTAGACTGAGGTTCAGTAATATTAAAATCACCCAAGTTCACAGAGTTACTTAGGGCTTAAATGGGATTCATGTCTGTTAATTTCTAGGCTAATTAACTGTTTTGCTTTGTTTTTTAACTGTGGTAAAATGCACATGAAATTCACCACCTTAGCTGTTTCTTACGTGTACGCTTCAGTAGTGTTAAGCACTTGCACAGTGTTGGGAAGCCAGTCACCACTGACCTTTCTCATCCTAAGATGCTTTCCATTGTACCTCCAGGGGCAGAGACTACCCCACATCCATCTGCCTTCCCAGCCTCCCTCTCAGCGAGGTCTGGCCAATGGGATGTGAGGTGTGGCTTATACCACCTCCAGCTTGTAGCCTTGGGAGGAGTGAACATGTCCACTTGAAATGAATGTAGGCCACCGGCCTTTCTCACGAAACCAGTAGGTATGGATGAAGGTTGAACGAACATGAAGAACACCTCAGACAACTTCATGAAGCAGAGTTGCTATAAAAGCTCCAACTATTCTACCTGAAAAATAAATTCCTGGCTACTTAAGCTACTTTGGTGGAGGAGGGGGTGTTGTTTCTCTTAGAGAAGCTGAACTAATGGTATTTTGTTTCCTTTCCTCCTTTCAAACGCCACATGGAAAATGCAAGGGGTTTACTGTCTTTCCTTCTGAAATGTTAAATAGTGGGAGGACCCAAAATCCAAGAAGAATGACTTTTAGTTTATCCTGTTTGCAAGGTCAAACTGATGTAGATACATTGGCATATAATGCTGCAGGTCAGTGATTAAGGGAAAGCTTGAAGGAAATTGATTTGGGGAAACATATTCAACATGGAACCTTTGTACAAAAACAGCTTACTGTTTATTCAGATGTATTTCTGGAAGATAAGTGTGTGCAGGTGGGGCAGGAGCTGAGCAACGAGAATGCTGCACAAACATTGTAACGTATTCTTACATGTGTGAAAACTAGGAATATTCACTCAGGAGTTGGTGGTTCCACCAGGTGGTAAAATGCTGGATTAAGAATTCAGGAAAGAATGTTTAAGGTTTCTATGTAGCAAATGACGGAGAGCACTATAAACGTGTTGGTTCTAATTCACCCTGTGGTTCAGCTGGTAAAGAATCTGCCTGCAGTGCAGAAGACGTGGGCTCGATCCCTGGGTTGGGAATATCCCCTGAAGAAGGAAAGGCTCCCCACTCCAGAATTCTGGCCTGGAGAATCGCACGCACTGTACAGTCCATGGGTCGCAAAGGGTCGGACTGAGCGACTCTCACTTTTCTAATTCACTGATGTCTGTAACGCTTGTGAAACATGTACGTTATATAAAGATGCATTATACTGCTGTGCATTTCTTTTCTAGAGGCATCTTGTATAGATAAATCAGGTGCTACTTTAAGGACAAAACTGCTTGGTTTCCCCAGGATTGTGTCTTTAACACTCAGTACCTTAAAATCATGTGTCTATGAATCAGACAGACTTGGGCAGAAATCCCACCTCAGCCACTGGCTAGTGTATGGTTTGAAGACCAGCTCTGTAACGTTTCCGCCTCAGTTTCCTTACCTAAACTGCAGGTGATCACACTTCACGGTGATGAGACTGTTACGGAGTGCAGTCACGTAGAATGCTCGTGAACCGTGGTGCACACTGCTGCCGCTTTCTGTTGCTGCTGCTGCTGTATCTAAACAATAACGTCATTTTAAGAAAGCTTAGTAGGTGAAGAGTCCCTTCTCCCCTGCTTCCTTTTCTGGGGTTTCCTTCACCCTGGTGACTTCAGGCTTTTCTTTTTGGACTTGCTGCTTATGGGTTTGCTTTCGGCTGTGCCGGCTCTTTGCTGCTGCACTGGCTGTTCCCTGGTTGCGGAGAGCATGGTCTACTCCTTGTTGCAGGGAGGGGTGTCTTGTTGCGGTCACTTCTCTTGTTGCAGAGCACGGGCTTGAGGCACGCAGGCTTCAGGAGCTGCAGCAGGGACTCAGGAGTTGCAGCTCCTGGGCATTCGAGCTCAGGCTCAATAGTCGTGGTGAATGGGTTGAGTTGCTCCGTGAAATGTGGGATCTGCATGGACCAGGGATCAAACCCTTGTCTCCTGCATTGGCAGGTGGATTCTTTACCACTGAGCCACTCAGGAAGCCCTTCATCTGTTTTTCAATATGAATGTTGCATCTTAAACTAGAAAAGTTTCAATTCAAAATGTAAAGGAAAATTCTACTTGAATTAAAATCAAGTTGAATATTTTCTTTAAAAAGGAGAGAGAGAAAGAAAGAGTTCAATTCACATAGAAAAATGCAGACAATGAATAACGGAAAGCAAAAACTAAAATGCTTAATTTGTCAGGCTCAGTAAATATTCAGTTCAGTCACTCAGTCATGTCCGACTCTTTGTGACCTCATGAATCACAGCACGCCAGGCCTCCCTGTCCATCTTCCACTCCCAGAGTCCACCCAAACCTATGTCCACTGAGTTGGTGATGCCATCCCACCATCTCATCCTATGTCGTCCCCTTCTCCTCCTGCCTTCAGTCTTTCCCAGCATCAGGGTCTTTTCCAGTGAGTTAGTTCTTCACATCAGGTGGCCAAAGTACTGGAGTTTCAGCTTCAGCATCAGTCCTTCCAGTGAACACCCAGGACTGATCTCCTTTAGGGTGGACTGGTTTGATCTCCTTGCAGTCCAAGGGACTCTCAAGAGTCTTCTCCAACACAGTTCAAAAGCGTCGGTTCTTAACTTATGCATTCCTAAATCCCATCCTTCAAAATCAGGAAATATGAAAGATGGTTTTAAAATTTGCTTTTAATATTTCTTTCACATTATATATTTTTTTGAAAGTAGTGAGTTGCTTCATGATTTCATGACTCAGTTTCATTCAAAATGCACGTTTTGTTTCCAAAATAGAAATACAGTTGACCAAGACAGGGGGAGTGTGAGCTGCACGGATGCACTTTTATGGGGATTTTTCCCAGTGGACAAACACTACAGTGGCACACAAACTGGCTGCTTGAGCCCAGAGATGCGGAGCCCAGGATGTGGAGGGCCGGCCAATGGTTTTAAAATTTGCTTTTAATATTTCTTTCACATTATGTATTTTTTTGAAAGTAGTGAGTTGCTTCATGATTTCATGACTCAGTTTCATTCAAAATGCACGTTTTGTTTCCAAAATAGAAATACAGTTGACCAAGACAGGGGGAGTGTGAGCTGCACGGATGCACTTTTATGGGGATTTTTCCCAGTAGACAAACACTACAGTGGCACACAAACTGGCTGCTTGAGCCCAGAGATGCGGAGCCCAGGATGTGGAGGGCCGGCCTCCAGGCTATGTCAACGCGTGGCTTTTCTGCTCCTCAGAGAGCCAACACCCCTAACTCCCAGGTTGTTCCAAACTCAAGTGTGTATTTATTATTGTTTCTGATCATAAAAATATAGCTGCTCACTGTGAAAAAAAGATTAAGTTCAGTTCAGTTCAGTCGTTCAGTCATGTCCGACTCTTTGCGACCCCATGAA